>LBNU01010923.1:226625-239730 GCA_014162995.1 Artemisia annua | reverse complement strand
AAGTAATTAATTAACCAAACATAAAAGGAAATGCGTACCTCTTATTGCAAGCAAGAACAAGAACTTATAAACCCTAATTAGGGTTTATGTGGATCGACTTTAGGGAAGTCGAAAGGGCAAGACAACCGTTAGCAAAAGTATGCCAACACTTCGTTCTTGTACACACGTACTATTAGCGTTTCAATAAGAAAAGCTAGGTTCTTAATTCACGAGCAAACCAAACACTTAAGTGTTCAATGATCTAGTAGGAACCCTAGAAGGGTGTAGTTCGATCAAAAGAACACAAGAGCTTGAACTTAGAAATCTCGTAGGAACCCTAGAAGGGTGTAGTCGATTCTAAGTACAAGTCTACTATGTGGAGCCTTAGTTGATCAATGGATCGCCTATAGCTCCAAGAAGAAGAGGAAGAGAAGTTATTGGCTTGCTAATGAACCAATGTGTGATCTGAATGAATACATGAGGCCATGTATTTATACTATCCCAACCTTGGAGCATTCCCTATTCCAGGCGATGTGGGATAGGGGTGTTTGGCCGATCCTAGCCCAAGAGGGGTCTCTAGATCCTTCTTCCTTTTCGTCTAACGGTCGGTAGGTACCGTTAAGTGCTTATTTCGTGAATTTAATAATTATTCGTAACTAATACAATAATTATTATTAATTGAAACTCATACGTAAAGTGTGCAATCCCGAAGTCTCGAGTTCGAGTCCGGACATATTCATTAATTATATCCGTTAAAACTAACAACTATTGTATTTAAGTTATGCACCACACATAACATAACATGTTAAAACAAGGAAATAAGGTAGGGTCTTAATTGGTGAAGCAGAAAACGCGTACGGTCCACGACATGTATAGCAAATCCAAACATGCCATTGCCAACCGTGTCCTTTGTGCTTTGACTAAGTCTAACTGTTCTTGTCATTTCAAATTAAATCTCAAATTACATGTCTCCTTTTAATTGCACACAGGTTAGAAAGAATGAGAGCGTCACAATACATGAAGGGTCATGTTCATATGAACATTAGAGAATCCTGTTTCAAATCATCTCGCGCATATGAAATTCAATTCCTAGGAGTGGCCGTTTTACNAAAGAACGGCATCCTTGAAATCCGACCCACGAGTTAAACTATCCAAACGGGCAAGCCCCCCGAACCACTAGGAGAGACCCGCGAAGGGAAACCCCCACTCACGGCTTCGCACTAAGAGGAAAATCCGGATTTTCTTTGTTATTTACGAGACTAGCACCCGGGTAAAACCCCTCCCCAAGCTTCAGAAGGAACTCAGGTAGCCAACTGAGCTAAGTCGGTTGGTTAACTTGAATTCTATTCGAAAGAGAGTGTACGTTTTATGTAAAAGTAGTTTAAAACTTAGCAATAACCTAGACATAAACATTTTTAACCATATGATTGATTTGTTATGGGACATCCAATTAGAGGTGAGATACCTCTCCTAGCCTTAATGCTCAACTTTAGCTTCGGTAACTTATAAGTGTGCGTTTTTAAGAGTTATGTAGGCGAGATACATCTCTTAGGCGGTGTTTGATAATGCCTTTAATTCATAAATAGGTAAATTTATTAAGTCATTAGATGAGTGTTTGTTTGGTGCTTAAGACTTAGGATCAAATGAGAAATATAATTAAGATGAGAAGAATGAGAAGAAATTACAACCACAAATATTAGATGCACCAATGAAAAATAGATGCATCTCCTATTATTTCTCTTTCCTTATTTGAAATATGTGGCTATAATTTTTTCTCACTCTTCTCATTTCATTAATTCTTCTCACTAGATCTTAATTTAAACGAATGACCTAATAAAAAGATAGTAAGGGTCTCTTAATTAAGTCCATCACTTTTATCTTACTTTACATACTACCCTCCCACTTCTTAACCTCCCATCCTGCGTAACTTGTTTTTATGGTATAACAGTAACTTTCTTTAATTCAAACTCTTTACTCAGCACACAAAACAAACAATCATTTATTCATCTATAAATAGACAACTATATCCACACAATCACTTTAATTTTACAAGCTTTAATAAAAAAATTAAACAAACAGGCCCGGCCTTTACGTTCAACTTTAGCTTGAGTAACTTATAAATGAGTGTGCGTTTGTAAGTGTCGCGTGTGTGTGTTTCTCACTATTGATAAATATATTTAGAGTATAACTAAATGGTGAGAATGTTGGTGATGAGTAAGTGAAAAGAGTGGGGATAATATATCGTTGGGTGACATACTTGAGTTGGTAACATTATAAGTGGCAACATGAATGAGCCAAGCTGGGTAACGGGTCAAAGCGGGTTTTGGGTGTAGAAAGGTCACTTGGTTGCACGAGTCTAAAAAGGTACTGGCTCGACATGTTTTCGGGTTGGGTTGACCCCCGATTGGCATGGTCATGACCTTTCTCGCTCGGGGAGTGCATCCAATTCTAAATTCCTTTCCTTAACCACTTGGTAACAAAATGAAAAAGTGAATAAAAATGTAATTTTTTTCATTAATCCGTTAGATCCTCCTTCAATCTGTTATATCTTAAAATAATGAAGTGGATATAAGATGGTAGAAATTTTACTTAGTCAAATTGAAAGTATCGTCCACTACATTTTACGATTCAGGTTACTGAAAAAGTTCATGTAGTTAATTTAAAAGTAATAAAATACATATCGACCATATAACTTGATTTTAAAAAGTTAAAATGTATCCAAATATATAAAATGATGCTACATTTATAAAAAATTTACATAAGATTTTTTAACAAACTGATGTGTCATGCATTCATTGAAAGATTTAAAAATAAGAGAGAGAATTAGTTAAGTTAAATTTTATCGGTTGCAAGTAGGGCTAAGCATCGCAGACCTCAAAACCGACCGGACCGAGAAAACCGACATGATCGACCGAAAATTGACTGAACCGAAGGACCAGTGGTCCGGTCTCGGTCCCAACTTTTTTTTTATTTCGGTCTCGATCCGGTTCGATCTGGTCTGGTCCGGTCTGGTCCGGTCCTGTCTGGTCTTAAGTACAAACCAACTAATAATGCCTTATTCGACCGGACTGAACACATTCGATCTGGTCCTCGGTCCTCGGTCCATGGTTTTGGTCTAATTCATTTTCGGTCCGATCCGGTTTTTGCCGGTCTAGTCCAGTCTTAGACTGATGCTCAGCCCTGGTTACAAAAAAATTTGTAAAAATAATTATGAATGCACATTTTCAAAAGACGTACATAAGCCGACATGGCTCCATGTATATGTTCTTTTGAGCTTGAACCAATGAAATAACATCACAATAGTAATTACCCCACATGAGCTGGTCAATGGGACCAAACACACTCTCAGTCCACCTTTTTCACCCCTCTCACACATTTCACCATCACCCAATTATTATTAATTACTACTACCATTAATTAAGTAATTAATTAATCACTACTTATATAAATNACACTAAGGATAAATGAGGATAAATGTAGACCTAAAAGTTTTGTCATCGTTAACTTAGTGTCATATCTTCTTTTAACCCTCCCTTCCCCTGTACTTGTCACCACGTTCGTTACCATTTAACTATACGTACCCTACTTAACATACACATGCCCACTTAAAAAGGTACACGTACCACGCACACATTTTTTTGTGTCTACTAATGGTCCCTGTCACCGACATCTCTTTCTTTTTCTTATCACTCACGCGTAAATCTCACTGCCCACCATGTGTAATGGCCTTAACAACGTGGACATTAAAATAAAAAGGATCTCTCACGCGTGATGAGAGGCATCCATTACATCAAGTCTAAAGGTAATTTCCTCATTGTTAGGAGAAATGGAACCAATAAAATGTTGAACATCTTATTTAGATAATTTTATAGCTACAACGCCCACAAGACATGACTTTTAAAGAATACCTATACATTCATCTTTATCAGCCCATCTTAATAATGAAAATGAAAGGTGAAAGGGTCATGTGGTAGGGTGCTCATTTGTCATTACTCATTAAACAACTATTGTATTTAAGTTTTGCACCACACATAACATAACATGTTAAAACAAGGAAATAAGGTAGGGTCTTAATAGGTGAAGCAGAAAACGCGTACGGTCCACGACATGTATAGCAAATCCAAACATGCCATTGCCAACCGTGTCCTTTGTGCTTTGACCAAGTCTAACTGTTCTTGTCATTTCAAATTAAATCTCAAATTACATGTCTCCTTTTAATTGCACACAGGTTAGAAAGAATGAGACCGTCACAATACATGATGGGTCATGTTCATATCTAGTCCAAGACATCTGTGAGTATATGAAATTCAATTTTGAAGAGAGGGTTTTATGTACGAAATGCTCTAGTTTTTGTTAGGATGATAAATTGATAATACTCTAACTTGAATTCTATTTGGAAGAGAGGGTTTTTATGTAAAAGTAGTTTAAAACTAAACAATAACTTCTGTCGGTAACAAAATCCTTTAGGAGTGCATTTTTAACCTTTATTAGTGAATAAATGGTTGATTTGCTATGGGACATCCAATTAGAGGTGAGATACCTCTCTTAGGCCAAAAATTAAAAAGAGAATTAGTTAAGTTAAATTTTATTTTATTTTTTTGAACTTAAAGTTAAATTTTATTGGTCACAATCATTTTGCAAAAGAAATTTGTAAATTTTGTTATGAATGTGGCATTTTCACGTGACTTAATAAGTCGGCATAACTCCATGTATACGTTCTTTTGAGGTAGCTAGAACCAATGAAGTAACATCACAATAGTAATTTGAGAAAATTACCAAAATAGGCCAAAAAGTTTCAGACATTTCAGCTTTTGGTCATGATTTGACTCCTCTTCCCAATTTGGTCATGCTCGACTGCTCGACTGCTCGACTGCTCGACTCCACCCAGTTTTTGACATGTGTCATTCCTTTGACTGCTTAGCTGCTCGACTTTGACTGCTCGACTGCTCGACTCCACCCAAATTTTGACACGTGTCATTCCTTTTGTACTTTTTATAAGAAAAAGTACAAAAGGAATGACATTTGTACAAAAGGAATGACACGTGTCAAATTTTGAGTGGAGTCGAGCAGTCGAGCAATCGAGCATGACCAAATTAAAAAGAGGGGTCAAATCATGACCAAAAGCTGAAATGTATGAAACTTTTGGCCTATTTTGAGAATTTTCTCTAGTAATTTTACCCCACATGAGCTGGTCAATGGGACCAAACACACTCTCAGTCCACCTTTTTCACCCCTCTCACACATTTCACCATCACCCAATTATTATTAATTACTACTGTACTACCATTAATTAAGTAATTAATTAATCACTACTTATATAAATATATCTTCAACAACAACATTCCCTCACTTTACACACACACTTAAAACACCATGAACTATGTGTTTTTCATCCTCCTCTTCTTCATCACTTTCTCATCATTTTTTCACTCAAATTTCGCAACCAAGCTCGATAAACAAGAGCGTAAGTTTTATTTACCGTTCTATTTACTTTCTGTTTTTTTTACCGTTGAGTTAAAATTTGAGTTAGTTTTGTTATATAACAGTGAAGGTGTTGAAGGAAATTGGCGGGAAGCTAGGGCTGGATATGAAGAAGAAATGGAATATGGATGATAATGATCCGTGTGATTATGAAGGAACTTGGGGCAAGGTTGATTATAAGAAAGGTTATAATGTTTCTGTTGAATGTGATTGTTCCGGCAATGCCACGTGTCATGTTGTTAGTATGTAAGTCTTTTTTTTTTTCTTTTCTTGATGATTTTAGGGGGTGTTTGGATTAGTTTGTGGTTTTATGGATTTGCTAAGGGTCCGTTTGGTTTATTAGTGGGATTGGATTTGGTATAGGATTTGGATTTGGTATAGGTTTAGGAGAGAGAAATTATATTTTAGTTAAATGTATTTTATAATAAATTATAAATAAAAAAACTACTATTAAATAGTAAAAGAAAACAAAGAGTATGATAAAATATATTATGGGTCCCACATGCATAGAGAGAGAGCAAAAGATGGTGGCCCACAAAAATATGAATCCCACCAAATTGGTAGACTATCAAATTTGAATCCAAACAATGATTCCCTTAATAAAAAGAATGAACCAAACACTTAACTATTGTCTTGTCAACATAAAACCCAAACCAAAGTCTCAAACCAAACGCACCCTAAAATCTGGAAAAGCTGATACATTTAATTCTTTTTTTTTTTTTTTTTTTTTTTTTTTTTTTTCCGTATCAAAAAAAAAAAACGCTCGCGACTCGCTCTGTTCTACAGCTTATTTGTGTGCTTGTAAGTTTATTTGATTTCAGCTTATATTTTACTACGTATAATTTAAAATTTTGTGCATTATTTTGAAACTTATTAATTAATATAAGTTTATTACTCGTATAAGTTTTTGAACTATAAGCCGGAATATTCGAGATTTTAAAAAATAAGCTGAAATAGCATAAGCCAACAAATAAGCTTAACAAACAGTCCTTAACTTATAAATGCTATACGCTCAGATAAGTTATGATAAACTCGTATTTTCATCTTACGAGTTTATTATCTTGTAAATGTTATAAGATCAGCTAGATTTCAATACTTATATCGGAGAAAATGAGCTTATTAGCTTTTTCAAATATTTTAGTTTTGATATTTTAAAAGAGTTGATTCATATATTTTTTTATTTTGATTTGTACATTTAACTGTACAAGACTACAAGCAAATAAAGCAGCATGTAAATAAATAAATAATGTATAACTTCGCACTTGTAAAGTAAGTGTACCACTAAATCATGAATATGCTTGTTCTACATTAAAACAGTTTTTTAGTCACATGGTGGTTTAAAACTTAAAACAATTAAATCACAATAGTTTGAAGTAATAACAAATCATTTTTTATTGTTTGTTATAAAAATATTGAATCTAGTGAATAAATCGGTGATCTTGGTGTGATTTTCGAAAAACATGTGATTTGGTATGTGTATTTTTTATTCAATAGATTGACTTTGAAGTGTAGTCAACGGCAGCTTGTTGACTGGCTTATCTGTAATGAGCTGTACTACAACGCTTACTTGGCAGCTTGTTTATTTTATTTGTTATTCGTCACCATTAAAATGGGAATACGACATTACTCTCTAGAAGACTAAAATATCGTATCACTTTCACATTTATAAAATTCTACTTTTTGTGCTAGACTCATGTTAAAAAATACTTTTTTGTACTAATGGTTTTGATTTTTCATGATAGTATATAATAAAAAACTTGTCTATTGAATTAAGGGGAAAGTAAATGGAAGTCATTGTTTGACTCAAATGTACACGGCTTAGTAGAGACGGAACCAGGACCAAATATAACAGGGTGCATTTTATGTTTATTTTTATTTGTAAGTATACTAACTAAATAGTACTGTAATAGAAACACATTTCCATAGACAGGATGCATTTAAGATGCATTTAGGAAGCATTTAGAAAAAATCTATATTTTTTCCAAAAATTAACACTACATCGAAAAAATCCATCCCCGAGAACCCCCCGTTCCGTCCCTGCGGCCTAGCCGGTATGGTTCCGTCCCTGCGGCCTAGCCGGTATCATCATGATCCTTGTATTTTTGACTTTTACCTTGGCCTCCAGATGTGTACCTACCTAGTGAGATTTGAACATGATACTTCTAATGAGTTTAAGCATTAGTCACCTTAAAGAATTAAGAGCATTAATATATCATAAGATTTTTATATGGAAATTTATGTTCATTCAATGCCAACATTCAATGATTTTGGTATGTGGTGTGCATATCCCTCCCTAAATAAATAAATATGATAGTTCCTAATCACATTTTTTTTCACTTGCAATAATAACCAACAAGCTCAGTGTATTGTAGTGTCAGTATCTTCTTGATATCAAAATATTTGCCATCAAATTCATTTTTGTTGCAATGCAGACTTTTGAAAGGCCAGAACATCTCAGCTACTCTTCCATCAGAGTTTTCCAAGCTTCGCTACCTTAAAGTTTTGTAAGAAAAATCTATCCGCACAATAAGACAGTAACGCATAATAGTTACAATGCTAATCATGCTTTATTTTACTCAATGCAGGGATCTCAGTCGTAACCTTTTGAATGGAACTGTTCCATCAACATGGGCTACCATGCAATTGACCAACCTGTATGGATCACCCAACCATTTATCTTTGTCATCCCCAAAAAAGCGTTATACTTAATTAATCATCACAATTTTTTCATGAATCAGCATGAATTACATTTTAAATGTATGGTCTCATAATTTACCTCCAATGTTGCATATAAATAATGATTGATCGCATATAAAAATTGATCAATTTTGAAGGTGAAGATTATTCATTTTTCCATGTCACCCGTATCTTCAAGTCCAGTACTTTTATCATCACATTATAGCAGTCCAAATGGCATGTTTATAATTGCATATTGCGTTAAGTTATTAACTATGCCTATATGAAATATGCAGCTCTTTCATGGGAAACCGGTTATCCGGACAGTTTCCAACAGCTCTCACCAGAATGGTCACCCTTCTAGATTTGTAAGCTACATCAATCCTTATGCTGATACTAGGGTGTAATATATGCGAAAGAAGGAAGAACGAAAATCATGATGTAGCTATACCTCATTTTGATATTTGCTTTCTTGCTTAATTATATTGTAGGAGCATCGAAGGAAATCGCTTTTCAGGATCCATACCCCCAGATATTGGAAACATGAAAAATCTGCAGAAACTGTACTGATATTTCCCCTTTGACTTATGTTTTACCTAAAAAAGATATATTCATGTAAAATTTGTATTTGCAGCGTTCTAGCTTCAAATTCATTCACTGGACCGCTGCCTGATGCACTTGAAAAACTTACCAACTTGAGGGATATGTGAGTATAGATATTGTAAACTTGGATGCTTGCATAAAGGTTCACTAATTTTTCCCTAACTTTTGCTACGTTGTTACACTTTTAGGAGGATAAGTGACAATAATTTCACAGGAAAGATACCGAACTTCATTAGCAAGTGGGCACAGATTGAGAAATTGTAAGAACCTTTGATGCATGTAGTCGGAAATTTCTAGAAGTGACAATTTCGATCCATTCACTTATGAATGCGCTGACTTAGGCTGTTTTTTAATCTCAAATGGGTCAAAACAGGTCAAGTGGGTCAAATATATACGGAGTACTCTTTTAGCTAAAAATTGAAGAGCTCACATGGGTTGAAAATCGACCAAAGATTATTTTTACAACCTCCTAAATCGTTTTAGACTCTTCTTTTACCAAATGCTTTTTTTAGTCATAATTGATGCATACATTACTTCTTCGAATATTAGATGGAAAAAGTTGTTGCTGGGTCAACCTGGACTGGCCGGTTTGACCCATTAAACTATGCACCCAACCTGGCTATCTATAGCCGCGATTGATGTGCTGATCTAAAAGATGTCAACATTTGGTTAATGATGCAGGCATATACAAGGTTGTTCTCTTCAGGGGCCGATTCCTTCTAGCATCGCTAATCTAACAAACCTAAATGATTTGTAAGCAATCTTCTAAAGATCTATGTATAACAATGAGGATATGAGAATATATAGTTATATACCATAGAAATATGGGAAACTAACATGCAGAAACATGGAAATAATCAAACTTAAGCATCATACATAACATATTATTTTCTGTGTTACAGGAGGATCAGTGACTTAAAAGGTAGAGGTTCTAGTTTCCCTCCACTGCAGAAGATGGAGGGACTGAATAAATTGTGAGCTTTTGATTTTGGTACTTAGATCATTTCATTTTATTACTCTTTTGAAGATATTGATTACAATCTGGAAATGCAGGATACTCCGGAATTGTTTGATCCATGGGAAAATCCCTGACTATGTTGGGCATAAGAGAAAGCTGAAAACTTTGTAAGTAATTCGCAATTTACTATCTTATAACTAGTTTTTGATTGCTAACTTCCGTCGTGTCAGAACTCATTGTCGATTTGTCGATATTCTTTGTATTGATGTAGAGACCTCAGTTTCAACAACTTGACTGGCGGGATTCCATCATCTTTTTCCCAACTAGGAAAAGCAGATTACATGTTAGTAAATTATTTTCAACAATTTTGTCTTTATCTTCTAATAACTATGATCAATTCTCTAAGGGTAACCACTGTTTTATAGTTATTTGACAGAAAATAACCTTACTGGACCTATACCTGGTTGGGTCTTCTCAAGCACCAAGGCAGTGTAAGCATACTTTACATCATCAAATAATCAGTAAATGATTTTGTTTTAGTCGTGAGTGGTGTTTATATGTGTTTATGCCTTTGCAGGGATGTTTCTTATAACCATTTTACTTGGAGCACATCTAATCCAAATGATTGTCCACGAGGATCTATGTAAATCTCGTTTCCTCTTATTTGCTCTATACCACAGCAAAGGGTCTATAGATCACTGTAGGCAGAGGTGGCAATTTTCGACCCATTTACTTACTATTGGGTTGATTTTGGTTGTGTTTTATGGGAAATTATCATATGGTTTGGAAGCAACCGAAATCTATTTGTATGAGCTCCTATTTCGTTTTTTAGGCAAAGATGTAGATGATTATGTAATTTTAGTCAATGCATAACTATTATAAATAATTGGCCAAGAAGTGTAAGTGGGTCAACCTAACCTAGCCTAGTAGCCTGGGTCTTTTCAAACGGTACCAAAATTATACATTTATACCCGTTTTAACCCAAACCTATTACACAACCTGGTCTCTTGCCACCTCTACTCCCAGGTCATATATAAGCCCAGCTTTTGCTTTTATGTTCTGTGTGTGATTATGCTTAATATAAATAAACTTCTGACTACTTGACACAGAAACACACTGGAGGGCACTTCGTCATCAATACACAAACAGTAAGACTCATGACACTATCCTCGTTTTAGGTTACAGAACTACATGAGTGTTGTAAATCAGCAAAGTTACATGCTGACTTGATTGTCTTGCATTTCTTGTGTAGAGACAATATTCCTCTATGTCTAAGGAAAGATTTTCCTTGCACTAATTCGAAAGAACAACGTAAGTAAAGTATATATGCATCATTAGATACAATCATACATTAACTTCATCGTAGATTTTAATCTATTTATCATCCTCTACATCAGAAATCTATTCATTGTACATCAACTGTGGGGGTAAAGAAGTAAACATCAACAAGACCACCAAATACAGGCCTGATAATTCAGAAGCAAAAGGCGCCTCAACATATGACAATCAAGGAAACTGGGCATTTAGCAGTACAGGGAACTTCTTAGATGATGATCGCGATTCTGATACTTATACTATTTCCAACACATCTGGACTGCATAATATATCCTCAGTTGAAACCGAACTATATACATCCGCACGCACTGCTGCTATTTCTCTGACTTATTATGGATTGTGTCTTATGAACGGAAATTATACCGTTAGACTCCACTTTGCAGAGATCGTTTTTACCCAAGACAGCACATTTTACAGCCTAGGGAAGCGTGTATTTGATGTTTATGTGCAGGTAATTTAACTATTAAGTATAGAGGTGGAAAATTAGACCCATTTACTTATAAACGGGTCAATTTGGGATATGTTTTATCTCTAAAGGATAACAGAAAGTGGCATAAAAAGAAAGGACTCGAAATTCTCCCAAAAGTGGAAAATTTGACCCATTTACTTATAATCTTTGTAATATATGAAAATTTACGTTTATTTCAACAATATATTAATTTATGGACAGAAATCTTGTGACTTGTACCGAAAGCACTTGCTTCCAAACTTGTCTCGAATCAGTACCCAACTTACCCATTTTCCACCTGTAACTAAATAATAGTGTATGCAGATGGATTTTTAAACAGGACTCTTTACATTGTTTAGATATTCTAATGTAGGGGGAGTTAAAACTTAAGGATTTTGATATAGTAAAAGAGGCTGGAGGTGCTGGTAAGCCTGTTGTAAAGAGTTACATGGTTAATGTGGCAAGTAACACACTCAAAATTCAACTTTACTGGGCTGGAAAAGGCACTACTGGAATCCCTCTTAGAGGAAGTTATGGTCCTCTTATATCCGCTATATCAGTTGATCCGAGTAAGTCACTCTTCATCTCCCACTTCTGATTTCACTAATTTCTTATCTTTAGGCTTACAGATGGCATAGATGTGTTATTTCTGATCCAGTAAAAAAATTAAGAGGGCCGATATGCCTTTGACTTTGAGTTCAAACTTACTGTTAATTTGATAAAAGTTAAAGGATGGCGACATTTTCATAATCAAACTATTCATGAAGATTGCATAAATGTTTAACGTAACTTTGATCCAACAGTAAGACTAAGAGGGTGGCATGCTTTGACTTTTAAGATCCAAGTTGAAATGGATTTGTTAAAAGTACAGAAACACTAATATTTTTCTAACTACAGAACTTATTATAGTCGTCAATCTTATCAAAATAATTAGTGAGATTGATTGAGAGTGTAACTATAATAATTTGTAGTTCTATCCTTTATATGCTGTCCTCAAACTATATACCGGATCAGAACGCTTATTACATAATCTGTCATGGAGTTATTCTATCCCCCTCATTAGTTAAAGGTCCATTAAACATTATGATTATTGCTGATTTTGTCTGATAATTTTGTTTGGATCTATAAATTTTAATGCATTTTAAAGTCAGCTTATAATGTACTCAATACTAATTTTGACACCTTGCCTTTTGCAGACTTTGACCCCCCAGATTTTGGGAAATACAGTGTTGGTTTAATAGCTGGAATTATTGGTGGAGGACTGTTTTCTGTAGTTTTATTCATTGTTATCTTGTGGAGAAAAGGCTACCTTATGGGTAAAAGAGCAGAAGATAAAGGTACAAATCTCATTATTTAAATTTTTTTCCCGTTCCCAATTAGTATCTTCTGAAGGAGGTAATTCCAACCTGTTAACTTCTGAATGGATAGAGTTTTATATCAAATGGGTCAAACCAGTTGAAAGTTGGTTAAAGTTAATGCTTAGCTTCTTCATCATTATTATTCAAAAATATAGATTGTTTAGGATCCGGCGGGATTGGGTTTGTTGTTGTTGTATAGATTGTTTATGATGCTAGAAAACACATAAAAGAGTGGCGACCCCTGTACAATCCATCACATCCCCCCCC
>LBNU01010923.1:202877-226604 GCA_014162995.1 Artemisia annua | reverse complement strand
CTTAGAGGTCTAGATCTACAAACAGGAATATTCACCCTAAGACAGATAAAAGCTGCAACCAAAAATTTTGATGTATTAAACAAACTTGGGGAAGGTGGTTTTGGTGCTGTTTACAAGGTAGGTGTCTTTTGATTAAACCACCAATCCAAAAACACTTTTTTTTTTTTTTTTTAAATTATTATTTTGTTGTTGTTTTTTATTTTGAGTTACTGATAAACCATATGTTATGCAGGGTACATTGTCAGATGGGACGATAATTGCAGTGAAACAGCTATCATCAAAGTCTAGACAAGGAACCCGGGAATTTGTCAATGAAATTGGCATGATTTCAGCTCTACAGCATCCAAATCTTGTCAAACTCTATGGATGTTGCGTTGAAGGGAACCAGTTGTCGTTGGTTTATGAGTACATGGAAAATAACTGCCTATCCAGAGCTCTTTTTGGTGAGCTTAATTATTGATTAGTTTGCAAGTTGGATGGGTCGGGTAATAGGTCAAAAATGATATCGGGTTAAAACATGATTTCTATTACAGATGAAAACAGGCTGGGTTGATTTGCCCCACACACGGTTCTTAGTTAGATTTTGTGGTAATTAAACAACTTATATATGGTTTCAAAGAAATATAATATTACAAAAATAGTTCATGTTGTATTAAACAATTTGGGATGCTGTAGACATCAAAAAGAAGATTTTCCAGCCGTTTCACATGTTCAGCCCACACCAAGTTAATGTGTCGAATATGCCACCTTTGAATTTCTGGCATAAGAAACATGTTCATACTAATGTAGAAACAACGGATGTGATTACTTTCTACAGGGCGAGACAAAGTATCAAAACCAAAGCTGACATGGCCTGTTAGGTTAAAGATATGCTTAGGGATAGCTCGAGGGTTGGTTTATCTTCATGAAGGGTCACAACTGAAGATAGTACATAGAGACATCAAGACTAGCAATGTATTGCTTGATAAAAATCTCAATGCAAAGATATCCGATTTTGGTTTGGCAAAGCTTAATGATGATGGAAATACCCACATCAGTACTCGTATTGCAGGAACCATGTACGTTCTCTAATTACTCATATCTAGTCTGGTAATGGGTTAAAACAGGTCATTTTTAGCATGGTTGAAACAAACCGGATTGGATTGGGTTGACCGTCAAACCTTTTTGACAATTTCTTGAATGTTCTGAAATTTTATTAGTGCGTTGGTTATGAATTATGATAGTAAAAACAGTGTTATGACATCATAATCGTGTTCGCAAATTACAAAGACTTTTGGTGACATTCGACCCGTTTGATCCATTCGACCCATTCGCTTTTTTATTTTGATCCGTTCAAGATGAAATGGGTCCCACGTTGACGTGTCACGTGTTCGTAAGTAGATGGGTTGAAATTGCCACCATCTTTTCCGATTACTTAATTACAATTGTACTTTTGTTCTCAGAGGTTACATGGCTCCAGAGTATGCTATGCGTGGTTACTTGACTGCAAAAGCAGATGTATACAGTTTCGGGATTGTGGCATTAGAAATCGTCAGTGGAAAAAGCAACACCAACTACAGGCCCAAAGAAGACTTTGTTTACCTTCTTGATTGGGTAAGGAGAATATTCATATTGGTGCACCTATATTTTTAAAGTTTGATTGGGACAAATATAAGACTTTATGTGACGTGAGAAAATGGAGGGGAGGTGTGGGTTGAGTAACCGGTTAAAACAAGATTAGTCAAAATGTACTTTTTCTGCAAGTTAACTCGGGTCAGGAAAATCTTCTAATGCCTTCAAAAATGTTTAGTTTTCCAAAAATGATTATATTTATTTATTTTATTTATTTATTTATTATTATTATTTTTTTTAATTTCGGTAAAAATCTAAACTTTAAGAACCTACAATGAATTATGAGGTTTTTTTACATTTTTTTTTGAAAAGCAGGTTTTTTTACATTTTAATTACACTTTCGACGACGCTCGACCCATTTTATTTGAGGTTTTTTTCTTTTGAATTTACCCATTTAGCTTGTTAGAGATACGACATAACAGAATTGACCCATTCATAAGTAGACGATCAAATGCCCGCTACAGAAAAAATAACATATACGAATCTATAACGTTTTGAAGGAAAATTTTAGAAACTACATAGTAACATTGCATCATTACAAGATTACCACCTATAAAAAACTATAAGTGTAAAATTTGTGACAAAGTCCATTCCTGTTAATTTTGGGACTTATCAATTTTGACCCAGAAGATCAGACTGTAACATTTCTTTGTTTTTAATTTGCCAGGCATATGTTTTGCAAGAAAGAGGATGTCTACTAGAACTAGTTGATCCAGATTTGGGGTCTGAGTATTCATCCGAAGAAGCAATGACGATTTTGAATGTGGCCCTTTTATGTACAAATGCATCTCCGACCCTTAGACCAACCATGTCTCAAGCCCTGAACATGCTAGAGGGTCGAACCAATGTTCAAGATTTGTTATCAGACCCTGGGTTTTCGACCATCAATCCTAAGTTCAAAGCCATAAGAAATCACTTCTGGCAGAATCCCAGTGAAACCCTTACCATGAGCAATGATCCGTGTACGGAGTCCTTGCTCTCTGTGACATAGGTAGACAAACAACAAACTACAGTACTCATATATATGTGAATATTGATTGCGTACATAGACAAAAGGGACACTTAAATTGTAAAGCTACAGATAGTGTTAGTATGTAATAAGAGCCAAACTCATCAAAGGAAGAGTTTAGCCAGTTTCTTAAACCAAACCTCAAAAGTAGCTAGAGGTGGCGTAGTGCGTGGCTTAGCTAGGTTTGGTTCACCTACCAGGTCACCAAAGGTGGCTTGGATGAAGTTGTCAGGTGACTCTTTATTATTACAACTCAATAACGAAGCTTTGTATAGTCTTTAGTCTTTACTATTTTGATGACTTTGAACTCGTTTAATAAGCATTTTTGTGATTAAATTACTGAGCTCAACTCGTTTGGCTTGTTAAAATACATATAATCACAGTTGATAATTTGTAGGTATAAAAGTCGACATTGCCACCTCAAAAAGTAACAATTGTAAATTCAGGGACGGAACTTGAACACTTTTAGTGAAGGGGCCAACTTGAAAATTATTTATTTTAGGGGGGGGGAAGGGGCGCGCGATATACTTTATGCTGAATTTTTTGTATTAAAAATTACTAAAACCATAGATAAAAGGGTATAAAAAGTACAAAAGGTCAAAAAATTTAGGATGGCCGCAGCCCTCCTCGGTCCCTTATAAGTTCCGTTCATGATTGTAATGTGGTCATTTGTTGTATTGGCTAGTGCCTAACGCACATTATGATTGAAGTGTTACAAGTGGAACTCCAAACACGGTGGGCCCAGAAAGCCGAATGGTTTGCACATAGGACCATTAACAATATATATTAAAACACAAAGGTTACGACACCGTTTTGCTATCCCGGTTTCCCGCCAAAAACGCGTGGGCTGTTGGAGCCCAGGTTTGCAAGTCCAGGTCTGCTTTTTTTATATATATTCTGGTCCATTGTGGCCCAGTAAAAAAAAATAGTATTAAAAAGGATGGTGCGTGAGAGTGCTGGAACATTCGCGAGACATACAACTTCTACCACCGTTGCTGACACTGTGTGTCATTTTGGTCAATCCCGTTTTTTCCTTTGGCCAATCCGGTTCATCAGTAAAAAGGATAGTGTCTCAGAGCGGCGCTGGTGGTGATGTTGTGATGTCCTGCCGTCTTGGTTGATCGGGTATTGTTTTCTAATTTGGTTAAACTTTTGATTTTTATTCTAAATCAAGCTTAGGGTTTCATTTAGTTTGTGCTTTCGATTGAAGCCTTGACAGAATTTAGCCAAAACCTTTTGGTTTATTTCGTCCCTACGATGTGTTTGATGAATTTCTTGAGAAGATTGCGTTTGTGTTAACTTTTACTAACTGCTTAGATTTTGGCTTACTATGATTTGCGTTTTGTAATTCTTCAATTTTATTTGTGTAGGTTTTTGCTTTTTGTCAATGTTCCAAATTGATTTGTGGAAAATTGTAGATGTGATTTGGCCTGATTTGTGGAAAATTGAAGACTATATGTTATGAGATGTGATTTTTGCTTTTTGTAAATGTAGCTGCTATTTACCCTTACAACAATATGTGTACGCCTTATTTCGTTCTAATATATATTGCCATTTGTATTATGCTAATGTTTTATATTTTGTTCCTCATTATTATTGCTATGATTCAAAATGCAGGTTATGTCGTAGTCACATATGGTGGCCATTTGTGGTTTCGTTCGGTCGCCTGGCTTCTAGGTAATTCTTAAACCATGTTCGTCTATAATTAGTTATGGACTGTGTTATTCACTATAACATATATGTTTCAGGTTCCTGGCTTTAATGTGAGTGGTCGTGTTTCAGGTTTAAGATATGAAGGTGAAAGATTCATTACGTGAACTCGCACTGTGTTATGCGCATGAGATAATTGTTTTAAGTTTTAAGTTCTTTTAACTCCTTTTTTTTTTTTTTTTTTTTTTTTTTTTTTTTTTATTAATTCAGCAAATGATTTGGGCTCAACAGTGCTTCATTTTGTGCCGGGTAGTGTCCATGAACCAGGTGTCTTCTACACTGTGATGATGCTTGCAGCTGAAAAACGCCCGCTGCAGATTCAGCCAACTTAGATGGTTCTATTGGTCGACAGATTACCAGTCTCGGACCTCTTGCGGTAAGATGATTATTAGGGTAATAGTACTATATTTCACAATTTACGATTGTTTTGGGTATGATCTAATATAGCTTTTGGGTTGAAAATTACATGGTTCTTTGGGATTACTTATTTTCTAATATGCCTTTTTGGTTGAAAATTACAGGGTTTGCTTGGGTGCCGAGACAATCGTGAATTCAGTTGTATTGACTCGGGTCATCTGACTTACTTCGTTAGGTATGATTAATGAAACTATATCGACAAGTTTAGATCTTTTGTTGAAGTTCGCTAACAATACATTATTTGCAAGAGGTTCTGAATTCGAGATGCGATCTTTGGGTTGTATATATGAACAAATGGATGAGAATGTGGGATTGTTGTGCATTGATTTAAACGAGCACCTGTTACAGCAATTGGGCTTCATTTTATTAACCTATCTCTCACTTTAATCCCATTTATTGAGCAACTTAGGACGGTAATAGGCTAATGCTAAAACCAATAAGAATTAGAACATATCGTAGAATGTACTATTCTAAGTTTCAGAGTTCTGTGTCCAAGCTTTAATCCATCAACTAAAAGCTTAAAGAATTTGTTTACAAAATGCGTGTTTTTTTAAGTACAGTATCATTAATCACACGATTAAGGCTAAATTATATTTAGGAAATAGACAAAGTTATGTCAAATCTAATAATTCAATATAAATGCCTATCCAAACACCCCCTAAAGGATTTTTTTTCCCTCTGTGCAGTTGTCGATCGTAAAAAAAGACCTAAACAATGGGGAAAGCGAAGATCGCTGCAGAGTTCAGGTATATCACATGTTCCTTTTTTTCTAATATACTATGGGAATTTAATCTTTATGCCTAAATTTTGTGCTTTGTTTCAAAATGTGTTGATTATAGGTATACAGGAACATGTTGATTCACCCGGTCCCGGTGTTAACGCTGAAGGCGTGCCGCTAACCGTTAGAGGTATGTTGTTATAGAAACCTGTTTCTCTGAAAGAGATTTGCTATACAATGCATCGTTAATTTTATGCAGTCTCCCTATATTAATTCCCATAATGTGAACACGGGTGGTACGCAACAAGGGCGTGTCAGACAAGGTTTGTTTTAGTACTCCTTTGGCTACAGGTCAATTGGTTCACAATCAAATTACCCAATATACATGTAAGCACACATTTTTTTTTCTATTCAGTCTTATACATGTTCCAAGTAATTTTATTTCTTATTACTTTCTTCATGTTGCAGCCAATAACCATGATATACAATTCGGTGGGAAGCTCCCAGTAGTTTGCGCCACCAATCTGTCAATGGATTACATATGTACGACTCCTACTGGTCCAACAGAAAAGTTTACTGCTAAACATCGTCTATATGAATAAATAAATTAAATGATTCGCTTAGTACTACGGGAAGCGAAACTCTATCTGTGTCATCCAATCCTGTTATTGCTACAACAACATGTCAAGTTGTGGGTCACTCTGTTGCCAGGGATGTAACAGGTGAATCAGTTCATAACATATGTATGTATGTTCAACTAAGATATCAGTTCTAATGAAAGTCTACTTGGTAAGAGCTAAAAAAATTCTTTTGAACATGTTGTTACAGATATTAACAAAAAGTCAGAAATGGTATGGTCTACGGAGGTGCAGGTAATAGATGCATCCATTCAGCTCCTCAAGGTTAGTCTACCGATCAGTTGTTACGTTGTTCCATTGGTGCAGACACAATACAGCTGGTGCTTTCAGTTATAATTAACATTTCTGAACTACACCTGATATAGGTATTAACAAAGAGTCAAATAAGAGTACCATTTATTCACGTGACAATAATGGCCTCAAATGCAAAAACGGATGGACTAATTAAAATTCACATGCATATGCACAAGTACTGTATTACAATGTTTATAGAGACAAAAAACATTAGTTGAATATTTAAGAATTTGATACAGATGCAAACATTTCTTATTGATGATGGTTGTACCAAATGGACGGGTTGGGTAATGGGTGAAAATGTGTTGATGGTCAAACGGGTCAGAAATGCCTGTCTTTGGGACTTGAGATGGACTCTCCCATGGGTTGTACTTGCAGCCATGGTACTTGCAGTTATGGACCTCATCTGTCCAAGTTTTTTTCTTGCACCCATAGTACTTGCAGCCATGGTACTTGCAGTTAGGAGTTGACGTGAAGAAAAAATTTCCTTGCTGCATGTCAATTGGTTGGAGCAGAGTAAAGTGAGTATACATAAGCCAACCTTTGAAAGGTTAGTTTTTTCCCTTCAAATACAATATAATAGTCATGCAGGAAGTTATGAATCATGTTTTTACGTCAAGATTTTGACTTATCTGCTAATGTACGAATCGACTCTTATGTTTTATATGGGTACAATTCGTTAAATTGTTTAAAAGGACATTGATTTTTGATTTCACTTTTGAAGTCATGTTTGTTACTATATTGGTTTTCAGGCTTACAGAACAAGTGTCCAGCTTTAGGCCAACATTTGTAAGAAGTATATAAAAAACTCGAGATACCGTTTAACAAAAGATCCCTTGCCACT
The DNA here is from genome assembly GCA_014162995.1 of Artemisia annua. Lineage (NCBI taxonomy): Eukaryota > Viridiplantae > Streptophyta > Magnoliopsida > Asterales > Asteraceae > Artemisia > Artemisia annua. The sequence goes on along the minus strand of LBNU01010923.1, from coordinate 219,363 downwards.
CGCCAAAACTTGGACAATTGTGTTTGAAATTACTATCGGAACTGACAGAACACTTAGTGGACTTTTTAAGGTTACATAAGGGTGAAATCAGATGAGAAAATGGTATCATGAACTGGTGTTATAGTCATGTTATGAATAGTTTTGTGATGTAAATTAGTAAAAAGAGGAAGTTTATTAATTAATCAAGTTTATTGTAACAGGCTATTTATTATTCCATTGTTTTTTTTAATTAAGTTTCTATTCATTATAATGTTGTTGCATATAAAACAGGTTGAAGAAATTTCTGCAAATTGAGCTTCCTTGGGGTACTAATTGTATAATCTCCAGTGATATCTGATTAGTACAAAAAGCAATTTTGTCGGTACCGAATGCAACGACAAAATACCCCGTCAGGCCGCAACGCGGCCGGCCGTCGCCATGCTTGTTTTTTATTACAATTTCTACAGATGAATTTTGCAAGTTTCGTCAATATTGGATTTGGGCCGTCACATTGTTGGGCCGAGTAATAAGATGCGGTCATTTAAGTTTTATATTCGAAAATTCATTGTAATATTTGCTCTATTAGTGGCCCATGTATGGGCTAGGTTTGGCCCGCAAAATTGTTGTATAAGCAAAGATTGGATAGTGTTCTCGAGCGAACAGACGAAATATATTTGTTTGTTCAAATGTTAAAAAAAAATAAATAAAAAAAAAATAAAAAAAAATAAAAACTCCCTGAACTTTTTAATATTTACGACTTTTTTATATAACAAACTTTATTTGCCAAATATCTAAAAGATGCCTAGCGGTTTTTTGAATAAAAAAATACTTGCAAAACGGCCTCTCGATAACGAACAAAACAAGCCGAATATTGATAATACTTTTGACGTACGTACGGTTTTATAAAAAATGTTGAAGTTTGATATAGATATAGTTTCTAAATAAAAGAACTTTCAAAATGCACCCTTAACCTATAAAATAACTTTAAAATTATTCTAAATTTTTTTAAAACCATAGAGGTCAAAATTAACCCCACCGCAACAAACTGGTGCCCGACACAACATCCATTCCCAAAGTACGACAACTACAAATATAGTTTGACACAACATTTGTTCCAAACATTTTTTTCCCAAACAAATACAACACGTGTCGGCAAAAAACATACCACGATCTCACAACAAGAAGCCCCGCCCAAACATTATTCGTAAATGATTATCGCAAAAATTCCTCGAAAATTCCCACTAGTTGAGTACTAATTTAACAATTCCCAACTCCCAATATTAAAACCCTTTTTTAACTTACTGTGTCAGATTAGTATAGTAATTTATGATATTAAAATTCTTGGACATTATTTTACTAGTACTACTATTTTAAGTAGTATTGAATGACCATTATTTGAATTTATATAGTATCATTCTTAGAAGATAGCTATGTTTAATTGGTAAATAATACTTTCATGTTCCAAATTTATTTTTCACATCTTTTTAGTTGTTCCAGTTTAATTAGTGAAAAATAGATAAAATAATTTTGATCAAGTTTACATTGCTACCATCACTTGAGGTTACTTACAAATTTTAAAACAACCATTAATTAATCGGATTTGCTAATTAGTTAAAGATAAAACTGTATTATGCAAAAGTAGAAGAAAAAAAGTAAGGATTATGTCTTAAATTGTGTTATTTTTTCAATGAACAATTAGTTTGTGATGGAGGGAGTAGAAAAGTTGACTCGATTTGTCTTCATCGTCCCAAAATAAATATCAGCTCACACAAAATATACTACTATCTAAGAAAATATGAGAGTATAACATAATGTTCTTTTGTAAAATGACCATTTTGTTATGAATATATTTATTATATTGATTGTACACATTAATCATCATATTCATGACCTTTATGATTAGTCTTGTAACACCCAATATGTACTTAATACCATTCATGTTAAGGTCCCTATAAATAGAGGCACCTATTGTAATGTGAAGACACACCAATAATAAGTTCTATATTTCCCTCTCATACTCTTTTATGTTCCTTTGATTATTGTTCTTATTGTGCTATTAGGTCGTTGTTTCACAACACGTTATCAGCACGATCGATCTTTAAGTTTTATTTCCTTGCAAGTAAGTTTACTTTAAATTTCAAGTTTTTCAAAACTCCGAAGATATGAAATACATGCTATGTTTATGTGTATTGCATGATAAGATTATATGTTGAATTGTAAGACATAAAATTTCTCTTGATTGTATAATATAGTCAAATTTATTGTTAGCTAAATTATTATTATTACTTCTTTGTATTTGTTTACCTCTCTGTTTTTCATATAAAGAAAAAGGGTGCTTGTCCAACATTTTATAATTATTTACGATATTGACTAATGTATATATATATTTTAGCTCATTGCAATACATGGGCTCTTGCTAGAATAATTTGTATTTGCTTAACATAAAAATGCGTTTATATGTGAAATTGTTATGATGCAAATATTTTATTTTTATGTCGTACCATTTATATTGCGTGTGCACTATAAATTATTAATAAATTTATATGAATGGTATGTATACCAATTATTAATTATTGGTTAATTGTCATTCATGATTTTATATGTTACATGTATGTTATATATAAATGTTTAATCTGATTCATTGATTAAACTCGTTAAATTTGCATGCCTCAATCACGAATTCGTTTTTGCAAATCGTAACGCTCAACCTACCTTTTTATTTCTTTTAATAAGTATTATTAACATAATAATATTATTGTTTTTCAATGTTGGTAACCGTTACTCATTAAATAAATTTATTATCCTACAATAGCCTTTTTAACATACATTCAAATTTAATAATTGTATTTCTCTTTTTCTATATTCAAATTTATTTTAAATGAGCAATAGTCTTAATTATCACCATGAGTATTTCATTTATATGTCACTAACATATAGTAAATTGCTTAGCTACTCTATACATTGTATATAGTTTGCTCTAGTATCTTGTTTGCATTTCATTAGTGGGTTACAATTTATATAAACTAATAGATATAAGATTGTTGTCCTGATTCTGTTAAAATGTTTGCATGCTTGAGTGCTCCAAAATGACAATGTGCTAATGTTTATGCTAATTTATGAAACCCTTTTGTTATATGAATTCATGTCTAGCTATGATATATATAAGAGTTAGCATATATGTGTAGAGTTATATGAAACCCTTTTGGTATCCATTTTAACTCATGTGTAGAGTTAGCATATATGTTGTTGGTTGTTTAATGAATCTAAATGTATAATATAGTTTAGATAGTTTATCTCTTTTGTATGTGTTCCAAACTATCTGCTAAGGCTACATCAATTCTTGTTATGCACTTTATACCACAAACAATGATATGCCATAATGAATTAATTGGTACTCGAAGTTTCTCTGATTTTGAATTGTACCATCTTAAAACAAGAAAAATATGATATTTGTTTGAAATTATAAGATTACATAAATTAACTAATAGGAGTAAAGGTTTATCTTTCTGACTATGTAAAGGGTTATTGTTTCACATAATGTAAATAACTTTGGTAGTACATATATTACCGCTTTAAGAGGATAAAAAGTGAAAATCATGATAATCACATAGAACTTGAGGCAATGTGAGAAGTCTCATGCTTTTACATGTTATGTGAACTAAATAATTTGAAATTATTTGCTATGTTAAGTTGTTCGATCTTGACTATAATGTAGATGTTTTTATTGTGTTTATAAAGATGCACAGAAAGATCATCATTAACTGCCAAGGTTCTTAATTAAAATTTTGAACAGTAGGAATATAATCATATAAGTACGTATGGCCTTATTCCTAGTTTGAGAGAAAACAATGGAAAAATAGACATTACTTATTGGCATTAACGTACAGTAGTGGGACGTGGAATTATATCCCTATATACAAATATATAGGCTATTATTGATTTTACGAAACATTTAAATACAATCATCATCTCCTACTATTGTTTTCCTTTTATGATAACTATGAATTGCCAATGTATTAATTAGTACCCGTACTACCATATTCAAATTGATTCTTGGGTGTCAATAATAAAGATACTGCAATGCAATGTTTCCAAGTTGAAGGCGAGAAATATGTAAGTTAAAAAGTTATCTTGAAGTTTGTAATATTGTCGTTAGAGATTGTCAAAGAGTAATAGAGCTAAAAAAAAATAATAGTAATAAAAAAAAAAAGAAAAAAAAGGAAAAATAAAAAAAAAATAAAAAAAAAGGAAAAAAAGGATATATTAGTTGACTTATTTTGTGATATTTAATTTATTTATTATATATGTTTGACTCAGTTGTCATGTGATTTTATTGTTTGCATGTAATACATTTGATTTCTTAACTAAAGGCGTACTTTACTAGTATAGATTATGCTTTATATAAAAAAAAATATGAGCTCNGTTGATTCCAAGATGGGTTTGGGGTCGAGTATTCATCCGAAGAAGCCAATGACGATTTTGAATGTGGGCCCTTTTAGCTACAAATGCCATCTCCGACCCTTAGACCAACCATGTCTCAAGCCCCTGAACATGCTAGAGGGTCAACCAAATGTTCAAGATTGATTATCAGGCCCTGGGTTTGTCGACCATCAATACCTAAGTCAAAGCCCATAAGAAAATCACTTCTGTGGGTGCAGAATCCCAGCTGAAACCGCTTACCATGCAGCAATGGATCCGTGTACGGATCCTTGCTCTCTGTACATAGCGTAGACAAACACAACTACAGCTCATCATTATATGTCGAATCTGATTGTACATAGACAAAAGGCGACACTTCAAATTGGTAAAGCCCCTTACAGATAGTGATTAGTATGCCTAATAAGAGCGGCCCAAACTCACTCAAAGGAAGAGTTTAGGCCCAGTTTCTTAACAAACCTCAAAAGTAGCTAGAGGTGGCGTAGTGCCCCCCCCCCTGGCTCTAGCTAGGTGCCGGGGGGGGCCCTTACTCCAGGTCACCAAAGGTCGCGCTTGGATGAAGTTGTCAGGCCTGACCTCTTTATTATTACAACTCAATAACGAAGCTTCTGTATAGGCTCTTCAGTCTTACTGGTATTTTGCATGACTCGTGCGTTGAACTCGCTTCTAATAAGCATTTTTGCTGCATTAAATTACTGAGCTTAACTCGTTTGGCTTCGTTAAAATACATATAGATCACACAGATTGATAACTTTGTACCGGTATAAAAGTCGAGCATGCCACTCTCAAAAAGTAACAATTGTAATTCGAGGGACGGAACTTGAAACACTTTTTAGGCTGGCCTTAGTGAGGGGGCCCAACTTGAAGGATTTTTATTATTTTGGGGGCGGGGGGTGGGGGGGGGGGGCCGATATACTTTATGCTGAATTTTTTGTATTAAAAATTACTAAAACCATAGATAAAAGGGTATAAAAAGTACAAAGGGTCAAAAAATTTAAGATGGCCGCAGCCCTCCTCGGTCCCTTATAAGTTCCGTCCATGATTGTAATTTGGTCATTTGTTGTATTGGCTAGTGCCTAACGCACATTATGATTGAAGTGTTACAAGTGGAACTCCAAACACGGTGGGCCCAGAAAGCCGAATGGTTTGCATATAGGACCATTAGCTATAAACTTATAAGCATAGACAGATTCTTCGTATCTAGTATAGCATACTATATTAACATGAGATCATCAAGCATGAACTTTAAAACATTTAAAAGGATTTATGAGGCTAATGGACATTGTACGTGGGGCCGTTAATTATAAACTACAAAATGTTAATTCCTCATGCTTACATAGAATGCACATCGGATCATTTATCCGCTAATTATAGACATCGTGAGTGCGAGACTACGAAGTCAGGGATAAGGCTTGAAAATTCCAATAAACGGTAGCGAGTTTGAATCTTATTAGCTAATTTCTTCTTGAGATACTCGCCTCATTTATATAATTCACAATCGTTGGGAGCTACTTGTGAAGGAGTCATTCTTTTGACTTTGCGTGTCTATCTTTAACCCGATAAGGACTAGCCATATGTTCGCGTATAATAGAGGTTCGCTGGTTTCGTCTTGCCTTGAACTCATCAGGGGAGCAGTTGTGGCCATATCAAGTCTTCTACTCGTGACACGCACTACACCCTTATCTTTGGAGTACTCCAACAAGACCAATAAGATAAACGAGGAACCCACACATTCAACACGCTTATAAGCAGGCCGGTTTTGGGCATGTGCAACATGGGCTGGCGCACACGGCCCAATATTTTTAGGGGCACCAATTTTCTACAAAGCCCATTGTATATACAACTATAAATACCTTTTTTAAACCAAAAAAATACATTGTGTTACAAATTTGAATACGTAATCATTATTTTTAGTATGTTCCTTCTATCAATCTCTTAATATTAACCTCAATCATTATCATCAGTTCATCATATTTAGTTGTTGGCTTGTTAAAGGTAACACTTCAAATTTTTTATTAAGATTCTTAATGAGTTTTTGTATTTGTATCTAAATTTGTCTTGTTTAAGAGGCTTATTTTTCGTGATTGCCCAGGGCACTNCAAAAATTCTAATTCTAATTCTACTCCTACGTACTCAACTAATTTTTTCAACTAATCGATTCGCAAACTAACATTTTATCAATATATCTACTTCTATCTAACTAGAATTGTAAACAATATATCTACTTCTATCTAACTAATTTTTCAAAACCTTACAATTAACCAATATATTAGAACTAGTATACCATATATACTAACCAATCGCAAACTAACATTTGACCAATATATCTACTTCTATATATAACACAAAAATTCTAATTCTAATTCTACTCCTACGTACTCAACTAATTTTTTCAACTAATCGATTCGCAAACTAACTAAACGCAACATATTTACTCGACTGGAAAACTAATTTTTTCAACTAATCAATCCACAACTAACTAACTAACTAACTAACTAACTAATAACATATTTGCATATATTAACTAATTTAACAAACTGTCTCGGCTAAAACGATCAAACAGTTAGCCGAAACATAACTAACTAACTAAACTAATTTAACTGGTTTAACATATATCTTGGGCTGTTCACAAACAGTTGTCGTCGACATGTCGTCGGGATACCAAAAGTTTTTTTAAAAAAAGGACCACATTACCTCTGTCTCGGCTTCACCCTCGGCTTCACAGGCTGTTAACAAAAATAAAAAAAAAAAAAATCAAAAAATCAAAAAATCAAAAAATTAACAATTATACATTAACAATTAACATTTAATAACTAATAATATTAAAAAATTAACAAATGCCAATAAAAAATTTAAAAATACATTCGTTAAACAAGAAATAATGGGGAAGAATAAAGGAAAGAATTAAACATGAGATGGGTTGAGGAAAGAATTAAACGAGAGAAAAGGAGGAAGAAAAGTGCACAGTGGTGCTCGTGTGGTGGTGGTGGTGGTGTTGTGATGGAGTGGTTATATCGGGGTGGAGTTGTGGTGGCGAAGGGGGTGTAGTGGTGGTGGTTGTGGTGTCGGAGGTGCTCGTGTGGTGGTGGTGCTCGCCGGCGATGATGGTTATTGAGAGAGAGACAGTGCAGTGGTGGATCTGGTTTTTTTTTTGTTATAACTCGTTTTTTTTCTAAGTGTTGACCAGAGAGGGTTTTGTTTTATATTTTTAACTATCCCTTCGACATGTCCACGGGAGAGTAAAATAAATTAGTCGGCATTTTCGGCGCGATAATTTGATTTTTTGTGAAATTTTTGGCTGTTTCATTCCCGTCGACATGTCCACGAGACAGTAAAATAAAATTAGTCGGCATTTTTGGCGTGATAATTTGATTTTTTCGTGAAATTTTTGGCGGTTTCATTCCCGTCGACATGTCCACGCCATTCGGAAATTTATACAAATAAATAAGTTTTATAAAATTAAAAATTAAATACTTTAATTTAAAATTAATTACTTTTATTTAATTAAATACTTTTATAAACTAGAAAAACTATTAAAAAAATAGTTTTATAAAATTAAAAATTAAATACTTTAATTTAAAATTAATTACTTTTATTTAATTAAATACTTTTATAAAATTGAAAAACTATTAAAAAAATAGTTTTATTAAATTAAAAATTAAATATTATAATTTAAAATTAATTACTTTTTTTTAATTAAATACTTTTATAAAATTGAAAACTATTAAAAAAATAGTTTTATAAAATTAAAAATTAAATACTTAAATTTAAAATTAATTACTTTTATTTAAACGAACGAGCCGAGATGATATCGTTATACATGAGATGTTAAACGGATGAGTCGAGATGCTACGGTTATACACGAGATGTTAAACGAACTAGCCGAGATGATATGGTTGTACATGAGATGTTAAACCAAAGAGCCGAGATGCTATGGTTATACACGAGATGTTAAACGAATGAGTCGAGATGCTACGGTTATACACGAGATGTTAAACGAACGAGTCGAGATAATATGGTTGTACACGAGATGTTAAACGGATTAGCCGAGATGATATGGTTATACACGAGATGTTAAACGAATGAGCCGAGATGATATGGCTGTACACGAGATGTTATACGAACGAGCCGAGATGCTATCGTTATACATGAGATGTTAAACAGATGAGTCGAGATGCTATGGTTATACACGAGATGTTAAACGAAAGAGCCGAGATGATATGGTTATACGCGAGATGTTAAACGAACGAGCCGAGATGCTATGGTTATACACGATTTTGTGAGAATATATATATAAGTAAAAAAAAAAAATAAAAAAATTGGGGAGATAATCCCGTGGACATGTCGCCGGGAAAAAACAGGCGGGAAAAAATCCCGCCATTCTATTGGCCAATATTTTACGATAATTAAGTAGCTACAATTATCCCGTCGACATGTCGACGGGAACGTGAAACCAAACACAGTAATTAACGTTAATCATACGTTAATTACTCTTTGATTCGTGATATATATTATCCCGTCGACATGTCGACGAGAGCGTATTAGCGGGATAATTTCGCGCCCAAGTTCGGGAAATTATTGAGGTTGAAAACTTTGACCAATATGTTCCCGTCGACATGTCGACGGGAGCATATCAACCCGAAAAATTCAACGCGTTTGGCCTCGGTCAAGAGTTTTGTTTGTCGTTTTCTGCATATTTCCGACGACATTGTGTCGACGGGACGACCTTCGTCGCCTGTTCTCCTATTTCTTGTAGTGTCATAACTCACACTTGTGAATATGGTGTCATATTGAGTCTACTTGTTCAATAGTTGTGTTCCAAATATTTAGCGAATATATGCATAAAATACACAATGAAGTAGGATTGACAACTTGGATGTTTCGTCCGAAATATTCAAGCAATTTACATTGCAGTGCAATGGATAAATGAGTCATCTCCGAAAAACCAAATATGAGCAAACTAACAACATATGTAAACTTTGCTCACACTACTTAAACTCATCACTCCAACCTACAATACATATTTAAGAATATACACACTATATATTCTATGAATTTTATTTTCTTTGTAGCATGAATGGTTGTGTTACAAGATAATACACTACACATTCCTTTGTGAAATAATATAAGTTATTAGAACTGAAAATTAATTTGTCACAATGCATAAACAAGTAAAAGTCATTTTTTAATACTAGTTAAATTATGGTATATAACATTGGCAAAAATCAAAGAAAATAATATTTGTTTAAGAATACATAAGTGTCTAGTTTTAATATCATTTGAGAATCACAAACTCATTTAAGATAAATAATCTGAATGAGATTCATTTCACAAGATATGCTAAGGAGCACTCTTCAATCAAGCACATTTATTAAATCAAGTAATATGCCATTAAAATCAAACAACCAATGAATCATAAACAAAAGATTAAAACATTTTGTTTACTCTTATCTATACATGCAACACGTCTCTATTAGAATCATGAGTAAAATATATCATCTAGATTTACCTTCATAAAAAAATGATGTTTGAGTCACTTAAGCCAAGTATTAGTGAACCAAGCGAACTTCATATTTGGTACCCTTCGTTAGGTAAATTTAGGAACTCAATTTCTTCTAAAAAGAGAATGACTACTGGAGAATCTATTGACTAGAAATTAAATTTAACCTAATGGTTGAATTGCTTCTATGTAAGAAGTTGGGTGTGTGTAACTGATGAGGCGAAAAGTGTTACGCTTTTAGGGGGTTATTTAAGCCCCTAAATCGTGATTTTATGATCAAATATTACCTTAAATCGTTCCTTTTGTCATTTTAGGTACTTTTGGGAGGAATTCTGGAAAACATTGCATTTTGGACATTTTTGGAGTATAAAAGTGAAGAAAACGGCAAAGTCTCAAAAGCATGCTAGAAATCCTACCTGACGGGGTCAGGAGCTACAAGTTGACGTCGTCACTTGAAGAAAAAGGAGTTGGATTCAGACTTTACCAGACGCCCAAATGAAGAAATCAAGATTTAACACCTGACGGCGTTAGGTGTTAAGAAGTCTAGTCCGTCAGGTGTTATGTTAAAGAGAGACGGCCCAGAAGGAATTACAAGGTGATGGCGTCAGAAGCAGATCTAGGTGATCTGAAAAACCTAAACGCGGTGGGTTGACAGCGTCAGAGTGTAAAAGCTGACGCCGTTAGAGTGTAAATTCTATATATATTTTAGGATTTTCTTTCATAAAAGTGTGTGTAACTTTGGAGAGTGTTTCGGTGTAACCCTAGTCGAACTTCCTGCACTTTTTAAGGGTTTCAAACCCTTGTATCTTCCATGTTTCATTGAAGATAAGTAATCATTCAATCATTCAACATGTCTATGTGTTGTTTGATTTTATCTTATGCTTGTCTTTTATTTAACATGCTAGGCTAGGTTTGTTTGTGTTTGCTTAGATCTAATGAAACCTAGTTATTGATTATTGATTGAATGTTGATTGTTAGTTGTTGTTGGGTGAATGTTTATCGATGTTAGGCTTAAGAAAATTGGCTAAAATCCTTTGGTAACCTGCTTGATGTCTTAAGAAACATGAATCAGATGGCACTACGATTATTATGGTTGTATTTAATGCATAAGTGACTACTAAGGAGGCCATGGTTAGGATACTAAACGTGTCGCCATAGGAAGAGGTAGAAGCTTATAGATTTAGGGAAGATCGTGCACGGCCCTACGAATGGTATTAAGGAATACAACTTATCACCCACGCAACTACAATAAGCTTATCAACCAATAAAAGATAACTAGGGAGTAATGAAGTCTAAGTAAACACGCTTTTCTCTTCATAAGTTTCACAACCATTTTATTTTCATGTTGTTTAATTTTATTTGCATTTGTAGTTTATTTGGGTTAGTTGACTAGCAACTAATTCCGCCCACTTCTTCCAAAACCGAGATTTTTACTTGCTTTCAATTAAATATAAAAATACAAAAAGAATCATCCCTCACCTCTAGGCCTAATTAGAATACTTTCAATCCTAACGAACATTATTCCATGTGGAGAACGATCAATCCCCCGGTACTTGCCACTTCACTATACTACATCGGTCAGGTACACTGCCTGGTGGGGATTGCAAGCTTCTCAAGATCCCTTGAAAGGTAAAACATTTTGCGTAGACCGCAATCCACACATCAAGTTTTTGGCGCCGTTGCCGGGGAATAGTTATTGTTTAGGTTGAATTTATTTTTTTTAGGTCTACTCATTAGATTCCTTTCTAGTGAGATTTTAGTTTATTTTTCTAGGTTTTCTTTAGTCTATCTATTTTCTTCGTGCATTTGTTCATAACCATTACCATCCGACATCATGGAAAGTGGTAATATCCTTGATCCCAACAACCCACCACAACCAAACCAACCTCCTAGAGCCCATACTTTAGGAGAATACTCCTGTCCCGGCCACCAAGGCTATCGAAACACCATTGAGCTCACTCAAGGAGCCAATGTGTCTCCCTTGCGATCCGACACCATCCGGTTGGTGCAAAGCGGATGTGCATTCCATGGACTTTGTTCCGAAGATCCAAATCAACACCTCAAGGATTTCCTTAAGATCGTAGATTCCATAGACCTTAATGTTGAAACCCGAGAGACGACCCGATTGCGTCTCTTCCAATTCTCTCTGCGAGACCAAGCTAGTCAATGGCTAGAACGTCTACCCGCAGGATCCATCACCTCTTGGGATGATCTCACCACTCGTTTCCTTGCTCAAATTTTCCCACCGGGGAGAACTACTGATATAGCAACACAATATATATAGTATATATAGTAGTATATCTCCGAAGATAGCACAGGTAAATATGTATCCCGGGCCGTTTTCCCCAACGAAGGCTGAATGGAGTTCGTGAGTTCGTGATCGTGAGTCGTGAAGTGAATGTGAAGGGGGTTTATGGGGAACCCTAAGTGATCGCGGTAGAACCAAGCGGTGAAGCTTGTTAACCACGGGTCGTAGTCCCAACGAGGGTTGAAATTGACCTTGTCACTCGAGTCGTGAGTTATGTGAAATGAATGGGTTTAAAAGATGTGATTTGGATTTAGTTATACTACGAAAGATTAGCATAAAATTTAAATGACATAAAGAACGATAATAAAAGAACTAAGTTGAACGACAAAAGAAAACATGAAGTTAAGTGATACGCAAAAGAAATGAAATAAGAAAGAAATAAAGAAAATGTTTTTGGGTTTTGTATTAATTGATTACTAAAATGATTAAGAGAAAAATAAAATATAGAGAATAAAATGTAAACTAAAGAAATGAAAATGAAATGAGTAAATGAAATGTTTTAGGTTTTTAGTTTTAATTAACGAAAGAGAAGNTTGTCTTGTTTAAGAGGCTTATTTTTCGTGATTGCCCAGGGCACTCGAAATCCACGGGACGGCCATGCTTATAAGCTAAACTCGACGTTTTAGAAACATTCCATAAATCTTTGATTTGCTTTCTTTTAACGAGTGAACGTGAGGGTTTGGCTCGTGACATTCTCCCACCACCAATTGCACGACCTCGTGCATGGTCATTCACTTCAACGAACGACATCCCTCAAATGATTTGGCTTTACTCTAGCTTTGTGGCTTAAAGGGATATTTGACTTTCGACTTTTTGGATCCAGTGTGCAATAATGATGTGCAATCTATGTGTGAGATTTTCTATCAGGTTTTAATATTTATAATTTCTGACTAACCAATAGATTAACACTTACGGGCAGTGTACCCAGATGCAGCTAATGGATGGTAAGTACAGGTCGTTCTCAAGGAGTGAGTGAACTAAAGCTAGACCTAGTGGCATTATAATTATCTATTCTAATAATAATAGGGGTTCAATCTGAGAGATTGACACATTTCTAATTAACTAATTATTAAACTAAGAAATGCAAGTAAATAGTGAATAAGAAGGTAAGGTCAAGGTCTTATGATAGAAGAACGTGCTAGCCATGTTCATCATATCCGGTTATAGTGATTCATCTACTAGTATAATGAAAAATGTGCTACTTTCGTTAGTGAGTCAAGGAATGTAGATTGAGACTCGAGGAGCATGGATTTGGCGTGTGAGTACACTCCCTATCAATGGTAGACTAAGCTAGATGGTCACGGTTACCTAGTCCTATGCATATCCACCCTTAACCCGATGGTCACAGTATTAATAAGCATCAAGCATGCATAAGATGGTTCAACTATCAATTATAATCTATCTTGGCAATTACATACAAGTGCAGCTAGCTGATCAGAAGATTCTAAGCTAGTGAAAGCAAGAACCTCGGGTCGTAGTCCCAACGAGGGTTGAAATTGACCTTGTCACTCGAGTCGTGAGTTATGTGAAGTGAATGGGTTTAAAAGATGTGATTTGGATTTAGTTATACTACGAAAGATTTGCATAAAATTTAAATGACATAGGGAACGATAAGAAAAGAACTAAGTTGAACGACAAAAGAAAACATGAATCGAATAAAATGTAAAGAAAATGAAATAAGAAAGTAAGAAAGATTAAGTAAAGAAAAGAAATGAAAATGAAATAAGGAACGTAAAATGTTTTTGGTTTTTAACTTTAATAAATGAAAGAAAAGAAAAATAAACGTTTAAAAGAAAATAGAAGAAGTGAAAATAAAAATAAACTAAGTTAAAAAGATTTAAACGAAAATTCGACAGAGTAACGGTAAGAAATAAGTATAATAAAACCTCACTCGATTAACGATGAGGTGAGTAAAAGCCAAACTCGGCTTATAAACAAAAGAAACTTGAAATAATTAGACACGACACAAAAGGAACTACGAACTAGAAGACAAGACAAATTAACTCACACACTATGCTACCATACTCGCAAAAGACAATGTTACCATACTCGCTACAATAACAAACGATACTCGCTATATATTAGAAATCAAACTCGCAAGACTCAAAGACAAAAGACTCCTACTCGCAACTACCCTATGATACTCGCTAAAACAGAAAAGTACCATACTCGCTAAACCCAATAAACTCATACTCGCAAGACACCAAAAAATCACATACTCGCAAATCTATTTTTGATACTCGCAAAGAAAGGGTTGCCAAGGAAGATACTCGCAACCAAAATTGCTTACTCGCAATGAAGATGATACTCGCAAGATGAAACAACCATACTCGCAATTACCTAAATAACCATACTCGCAAATCTTAGACAAAACCCATACTTGCAAAACCCTAAGATTTGATACTCGCTAACTTGTAAAACTTGTATGGAACTTAAATTTTTTTACGTGACAAAAGATTAAAACGTAACAAAAACTAATAGAAGATTAATAGAGAACAAGTTTGAAAGACAAAAAAAACTTATAGATAAGCTAAAATAAGCCACGAAAATAAACAAGCCCTAGCCCATGAGCTTATTAGATTCGATCCAAACTAAAACCATGCAAAGGTGACAAGAAAAGTTTATAAAAGCTTAAGGAAAGATTAAGATAAAACTTGTAAAGATTAAACAAGGAAAGATTAAAGATGAAGAAAAAAAAGCTTGAAAGATTAAGACATGAAAACTAAAAATGCATTAATAAAAACTTACACACACTAATTAAAAACTAAAATAAGGGCTAGCTTCAAAATGAAGCTTGATGGAGTATTTATCAAGCTAGGGGGAGAATTAGTTTGCTCATGTGCACATTTTGCCCCCTAAACTTTTACATCTCATGAAAACATCTCATAAACTTCTATTACATATTACTACAACTTCTAAAAAGTAAACTTAGGTCCTTGTAACTTTGAGGTGATGTGTAGACGAGCTTTCCAAAGATCTTCAATAGTATAAAAGTGATCACTTGCTCGGATTTAGAAAGTTTAACTTCATAATCATATTTGAGCTTTGATTAAGCGTCTCTTTTACTTTATTGAGCCTTTGAGAAATAATGTGTCTTCACGGGCTTTTCACAAGTAGATTTCATATTCAGCTTGACTTTAAGACTCTCTTTCGCATCTCGTGCTCGTTTTGGGCTTATAGGTTGCTTTTCACGATGTTTTTGTAATATCCTTACCTGCACAGTCATAAACACAAAAACACGATTTCTTTGGCTTTGAACGTTAGTTTTTGGTCTATAATAGTCTAATAATGGTGAATAAAAGATGTGTGAATAAGCACATATCACTAGCTAAACCTTCGTGAATGGTCATCTATAAGGGTCATCACTTGCCTTAATCATGCAATGAATAACATAGGGATGCGATCGGCCTCTAGTCCTAATGGCAACCACCGTGAAACTATGTTATCACGCATACCAACCATTATGATATGGACCACAAATCACATAAATGTATCTATAACCTATGATCTAGACAATAGCCATAACATTTCAAGCAAGTAAATAAATGCAATTGAGCACGATAAACATAAGAGATATCCAACGAAAATGCAATTAATCGAGTAAATGAACCAAAACAACTAGATAATCATAAATATGGCTAACACCTAAGGGTGTTAGCCTATAATCTCAGTAACAATACACAATGATTGAATCAAAGCTATACAAATGGAAATCATTACCAAATCGAAACGATAAACAATGGTTAACAAAGTTAAGGGATACTCGAGATGCCCTCCAGGCGAGTCATGGTGTTTCCTGACCTTCCTTGCCTCCTAAAACCATTCTTGAGCTATATGGTGTGTGGTGAGAGTATTGAAACCGGAGGAATGAGCCCTCTATTTATACTTTTTTGTCAATGGCCTGATACGTCATATTCACCTTCATGAATACGACGTATTGGCCTGTTTGGCACACAAATTTACTTCCTCGAAACCTCCAGCTCGTTAGGAATTATGCCAAAACTTGCAACTCGGTGGAACGAGTCAAAATTCGACAGAAGTCTCGAAAATCAGGCCAAAAGCCATTCATTATCATCGGAAACCTTCAAATCCTTCTCGAAAGTTGCAAATCTCACAAAAAACAAACAAAAATGTTAATACAAATATCGCCTAAAAACGTTATTTATATTTTAACGATCTTTGCTAAGTTTTGTTAATGACAAAGTACAAACTTTAGCTTGTAATAAAACATCACTTTAGTTCCTAAGTCTTATATAACTAAG
>LBNU01010923.1:156660-173216 GCA_014162995.1 Artemisia annua | reverse complement strand
TCCCTATCTTCTTCCTTTTATAGAGCTCCATTAGGGTTTGCTATGATCTCTGAGTGAATTCTTGACCATTGGATGCTTCATCTTTAATCTGAGCCCTTGATTGAGATTTTGGCGCCAAAATGAGATATGGGGAATAACTGTTTTTTTATAGCAAATTGGGTGGTGCATTTATTGTAGTGGGTTAGGTAGGTGTATATGGTGGGTTGGGCGGTGGATGTGATGGAGATGGTGGGGGTGGTGGAGGTGACAGTTGCAGGCAAGTTGGGGTGGTGGAGAAGAGAGGGAAAGAGGGGCGTTTGACTTTCGGTCAAATAAGGGGGTGTTGGGTTTATTATAACGAAAAGGGGTGATGGGCTGGTGGAGGGTTTGGGCCAAGAAAGAAAATGGGCCAGGGAGTTATAAGGGTGAATGTGTTGGGTTTGTTTTTGGACTTGGGTTTTGGGATTAAATAAGGATCCGTTTGGTTTTGTAGAAATGTAAGCCCAAGGACCAATTGTGTAATTTCTGGTTTTTTTGAAGGGTTGAATGTGCCAACTTTCCCAAAGTATTCCAAGGGTGATTTTTGCCATTTGATGAATAGTACAAGGACCAATAATGATTTTTCCTTTTTGAATTTTCCAGGGACCTTTTCTGTCAACTTTGAAACTTAAGGGACTAATTATGTAATTTCACCAAACTTTTCACCAAAGGATCATTTTTGCCAAAGTTTCATAATTCAAGAACCATACTTGTTATTTTCTAAAAGATTTTAATCCCAGGGGCTATTTTTAACACTTTTGCAAAGTTCAGGGACTAAACTTGTAAACTTTTGAAACTTTTCATCAAAGGACTAATTATGACAACTTGTGATTTCTAAAGGACTTTGGTTGACTTTTCTTTCAAAATTTATGCTTAGGGACTAGATTTGACAAGTTTTAAAAGTTGAGGGACTGAAACTGTCAATTGTGCAAACTTTGCTTGTTTTTCATTTGTTTTCAAACATTTTGCATCTAAAACATATAAAACACAACCCTGTGATATTTTCACTATTTTGATGCATTATTGGGTGTTTTTGGATGTTTTGACAGTTCAGATTAGGTAAAAATGATGAGTATTTACACACTCATCAATGATGAAGATGAGGAAGTAGGAGAATGAGGGCGTTTCCCTTGGGCTTTTGCTCTCTTATCACTAAGTGGTACAAACGTGTGTGGAATGAGAGAGTAGTCTAGGTTTAGACCTCTTAGGGTCAGAGGAATAGGAGCAATGTGCCTAAAGAGACGGGTCAAGAGCATTCCATATGGCATAGCCGTTGTGCCTTGCACGGGAATGTCGGCCATCCTTTGGCCATGTAATAGACCAAGTTGAAGGGTTGCCGGGTGGACAAAGAGTAGAGCATGTAGCAAAGGCAAACATTAATGTGATCCCTATTCCCTATGGTGCTAATGACATTGGCTCTAAGGACTTCTTCCCATTTCTTGAATTGAGGCTTGAGTTCATTGAGTTCCATACCATAAGGGTCCTGGTTAACCTCGTTTCCGGTACGAGTTCTCCTAGTGTCGGAAGTCCTAACAAAGAGATGCTCACGAAGTACATCCTTGGATACAAGAGGAGTGTCATAAGGATGGATTCGGTCCATGAGAGTGTCAAGAGTTGTGAGTGAATGCTTGTCGGTGTTGATGCAAGTACCATGGTGTGGAATTCCTAAGATTTGAGCAAATTCATTGAGAGTGAAGGTGTATTGGTTGCTACTAACCATGAAGTTAATAGACATGTAGCCATAATCATCCGAAGAAAGAGTGACGGATAAATAGAACTCTAGAATGAACCTAGGACAAATAGGCTCGTCGATTTCTAAGAGACAATCAAAGTTGATGGTGGCAAGTTCCCTATGGAGATTGGTTCCGGTTAGGAAGGATGGGTCAATGGTTCTACCCTCGAGGACATAGCGTTTTTCTAAGGCTTTGAAAATGTTCCTTTGAGTTTCGGTGAGACCTTTGGTTTTGTGATGTTTGTGTAGGTAGTGAATGGTGTCCATATGGTCATAATGAGTTGCGGGAGGCATGATGATCCCTAGAAAACATAAAAATTCACATTTTTAGTCTAAATTAATGACTTCTACAATGTGGATGTTCTAGTGTGTGCCTATATGAAAACAATGTGGAGGTGCGGTTATCTTGACTCATTTTGATGCATAAAATGTTCTATAATGCAAGTTTTTGTTGTAAACAAAAGATAACCCAAACTCTCTTAATTCAATGTAGCTTCATTTGAATGTACCCGAAAATACATATTAGTTATGTATTCCCTTTAGCATTCAAGAGACATTATGCAAGTGATGTTTTAAACATAACGTTTTCATTTTGTATTTACAATATGAGACGAAAAAATATTTGTCCTATTTGTGAGAAATTTTTGCAAACATTTGACATGGGGTGTTTTAGTAAACATGCTAATATCTTATAAGGATGCAATTCCTAACTATGAGAAACATGATTAGTTTATTTTAACCACTAATGTTCTACATGAATTACTCAAGTTAATGCATAACCCCAAGTTTTAGATTTTGTGCAAAAATAGAATTCCTAGACGCAGATCAGGAGTATAATTATGTTTGGAATACTTATAATGATGATTAGAGAGCAATGTGTATGAAGGAAGGACCAAATTTGCGTTGGTATGGATGAGTAGTGAAGTGAATAGTAGCAGTTTTGAAGTGGTGGTATAAGATAAGGAGTGTTTGGTTTAATATAAAATAAGAAAAAGTACCTGCAGGTTAGCGGATACAGCGGAACCAAACAGAGGGTTCCGCCCGTTATGTCGAAAGGTTCCGCCAGACCAGCAGAGGAAAAAAATTGATTTGTTTTGATTTTTGTGATTTTATTCTAACGTTCGAAACTACAAGGTAGGTTCCATAAGTCCTAAACCAAGTCTAAGAAGGTTAAAGGGTTCTCGTTTAAGAGGTTTTGTCAGAATGTCGGCGATGTTGTCTTCGGAAGAAACTTTCTCGATTGAGATGTTCCCTTTTTGAACATTGTCGCGAAGGAAATAATGACGGATCTCAATATGTTTAGTACGAGCATGTTGGACTGGATTTTTACTTAGGTCGATGGCTCCTTTGTTATCACAAAGAATGGAGATGTCATTAAGTTGAATTCTGTATTCGATAAGAGCTTGCTTCATCCAAAGAGCTTGTTGACATGCTTTTTCGGCCGACACGTATTCGGCTTCAGTTGTTGAAATAGCGAGAGCCGTTTGTTTCTTAGAGAACCATGACGTGAGACAATGTCCAACAAAAGTACAAATACCACTTGTGCTTTTTCTATCAACATAGTCACCGGCATGATCCGAGTCGGCATACACTATGGTGTCTACTCCCGTTCCTTTGGGATACCAGAATCTTAAATGTGTAGTGCCCTTAATGTATCTAAAAATTCTTTTAACGGCTTCAAGGTGAATTGTTTTAGGATCTTCTTGAAAACGAGCACATAGACAAACACTAAACATATATAATGTCAGGTCTACTAGCCATGAGGTAAAGTAGACTTCCAATCATACCTCTATATTTAGTGTTATCTACGGATCCACTTTCCTCATATTTGGTAAGCTTAGTTTCCGAGGACATCGGTGTTTTAGTTGGTTTAGAATCTTCAAGACCAAATTTCTTAAGCATGTCTTTTATGTATTTAGATTGATTAAAGAAGATACCATCTTCTAGTTGTTTGATTTGAATTCCTAAGAAAAAGTTGAGTTCTCCCATCATACTCATTTCAAACTCATCGTGCATGATTTTTGAGAAATCGGCACATAATTCTTGACAAGTTGATCCGAATATAATGTCATCAACATAGATTTGGACTATGATAATATTCAAACCTTTCTTCTTAGTTAAGAGAGTATTATCAATTATGTAGGACCTTAATCACTAATCTTTGAAGCACTTTGGTAACTTGAATAAGTGTATGTTAGAGAGAGAAAGTAGAGAGAGAAAGAGAGGAAGTCTTTTATTCATAAAACACACACATTACACATTCAAACACACCTTACAAATGAAGGGAGGTGTACCTTTTATACTCCCATCATAAGGATGGATAGGCTTTCTTTGGGCTTGGACTTGGTTTACATGATATAACATAAGGCTTATCTAACTTAACTCTTAACATATTAGCTTACCAAGTCCAAGGCCCAATATCTATTTCTATCACACGACATACAAAGTTCCTAAAACTAGAATGACCGCCACTTTTCTTTAATATTTCTCTAATGCTAACAATGTCCATGCATGGTATACTTATGGTCAACTAGGAAGGTCTTAAGTCGATCACACCATGCTTTTGGAGCTTGCTTAAGTCCGTATAAAGCCTTTTTAAGTTTGTAAACATGATTAGGTTTTTCAAAATCGGTGAAGCCCGGTGGTTGAGCGACATATACTTCTTCATTAATAAATCCGTTTAAGAATGCACTTTTGACGTCCATATGAAAAAGTTTAAAATCGTGTGCGCATGCATATGCAGGTAAAATTCTTATTGACTCGAGCCTAGCAACCGGAGCAAAATTTTCATCGTAATCAATGCCTTCTTGTTGATTATAACCTTGTGCTACTAGCCTAGCTTGGTTTCTAGACACTAAGCCATTTTCATCCATTTTATTACGAAACACCCATTTTGTTCCAATTATCGTTTGACTTTTTGGTTGAGGAACTAACGTCCAAACGTCATTTCTAACAAATTGGTTTAATTCTTCTTGCATAGCTATTACCTATGACTCATCTTTTATTGCTTCATTTATATTTTTCGGTTCAGTGGTTGAAACGAAACAAAAGAAGTTACTTTCATTTTGGACTTTTGATCTTAGTGTTCTTTCATTAATATTTCCTATTACACTATCTAATGGATGACTTTTAGATTCTTTAACCTTGACAATTTCTTGGTTTGATGGTTCTTTTTCTTTGTCATTATCTAGGATTTCTTGACTTTCCATTACTTGACTTTCAACTAAGTCATCATCTACCAAAGGTGATGTCTTAGAGGGATGTGGACTCTCGTCAAATGTTACGTTCAACGATTCCTCGACTCTTAAGGTTTCTTTGTTTAAGACAATGTAAGCTTTACTACTTTGTGAATATCCAAGAAACACACCTTAATAAGACTTTGGGTCGAATTTGGTGAGATAATCCTTGGTGTTAAAAATAAAGCATTTACTCCCAAACACTCTAAAATATCCTGATGTAGGCTTTTTACATTTATATAGTTCATATGGAGTTTTGTTCAAAAATGGTCTAATTAAGACACGATTTAAAATGTAGGTTGACGTGTCAACGACATTACACCAAAAATTTTGTGGAATGTTTTGTTCACTAAGCATTGCTCTACTCATTTCTTGTAGAGTCCGGTTTATACGTTCTACTACACCGTTAGATTGAGGAGTGCGTGGTGCCGAGAAGTTATGTGTTATACCATTTTTATCACAAAAGTTTCAAAATTGTATTTCATTGTCGAACTCATGACCGTGGTCCGTTCTAATAGACACAATGCATGTTCCTAATTGATTTTGAATTTTCTTACTTGGAATTTCAAATTGGTCAAAAGCTTCGTTTTTACTTTTCAAAAATTTTGTCAAAGTGTATCTTGAATAGTCAAAAGGTTAAGATTTGATCAAGGAGCAAAATTCTATGATCTGGACATCTCTGCAACAAGTATTTGAATCTCTCCCAAGCTTCAAATACTGATTCTTTGTGCAATTGCCGGAAATTCAGAATGTCTCTCCTAAATTGCATCGTTTTCGAATATGGAAAGTATTTTGAAAGAAACTTGAGACACATCTCTTCCCAAGTATGAATTGAATGGGTTTTAAGAGTGTAAAACCAAGATTCGGCTTCATGGGTTAACGAGAAGGGAAAGAGATTCAAACGGATGTTGTCCTGAGAGACTCCATTCTGCTTGAAGAATTGAGTGATCGATAGAAATTTGTCCAGATGATAGTTAGCGTCTTCATCTTCAAATCCATGAAATTGCCAAGTTTGACTAATAAGCTCAACCATATGATCTTTCAAAACAAAATCATTTGTCGGAGCGATCGGTCCTCCTCTACCGATAAGTGATGGACGATAAAAATCCTCCATGGTCCGAGGATCATGGGGATGATATGGTGAAGAATCGATCATTGTGAAGAATTAAACAATGAGAGGGTAAAGAGACAAGAATTAAACATTTAAGAGGAATAAGAAGATAGAATTAAATGGATAGAGGGTAAGGGATAAAGAATTAAATGTAAGAGGGATAAGAAGAAAGAATTAAACGGTATGAGAGTGTAAAGGGGTAAGAATTAAACATAAGAGGGGATAACGAAGATTCTTTTTGGGTTTTTATGACGGGAAAACAATTTAAGATAAAAGGAAAACAAATTTGAAAAAGAAAATCTTTTTGGGTTTTTATATTATGAAAATATATACAAAAACAAGACGGTAACTTCCCGGGGGAAGGGTCTTCAACTCACTAATCTTCAAAACGACAACGGTTTCGGCTTTCACCCCTCCACGGCAGCGGCGCCAAAAATTGATGTAGCAATATAGTACATATATACGAATAGATGTGACCTTTAGCCCGGAAATAGCTAAGGAGGTCAAACTACGTATACCGGGAGTATAGGATATCCCCGGGTCGTGTCCGTGTGAGGTGTGAAATGCGAAGTCGAAACCGTTTTGTAATCGGGTGATTTGAATAAGATTAAAAGAGAGAATTGGATTTCTAAACTAAACGCAACAAATATTAACTCAAAATAACGTAAATAAACAAATAACAAAAACACGTAAAGCAAGTAATTCACAAATAAGCTAAAACGTAATCTAAATCTAAAAACGTAACTCGTGAAATCTTAAAAACGTAAATAAAAAGGGAAACTACCTAAATTTAAACTAAAAATTTGAAATTAGAAATTAAAAACTACTTGAAACGTTGTAAAAATGCTAAACGTAACTTAATTTTAACAAAAACGTAAGTAAAAGTGAAAACGGGCGAAACATTTTTTTTTTTAAACAAACTTACTAAAAACATGTAAATGAACAATTTTTAAAACTACAACTTTTTGTGAAAGGCAACAAATAAAAAGATAAAATGGGAAATAGGAAGCAGATTACATATTAAGCTATTAAAAGGAATTCTTAATCTCTAAAAACTATCTAAAAGCTGCAATTCATGAACAGGACCAACCAAGGAAGATGCAAACCAATTTACGGCTAATTTGGGGCTGTGTGAGCTTTTCAAAAGGCTTATAAGATGGGCTATTGGACAGATTTACAAGTTAAAGGGAAAATTACACCTCTGAGCCCCCACTTACGGCCTCTAATAAGCCAACCAAAAAAAACTCAAAAACCTAAAATAAGCTCAAAAAGATTAACCTTATACCTTGAACTACTCATACTACCAAGATCAAGAACTAAAACTAATATTAACTTATCTAAAATTGAGATCAAAAAGTGATAGTGAGGCTATTTGGACAGGTTATGATGTGATAGAAAGAACAATCTAAAGGGCTATTTAAGCTACAAATAAGCTAAACTAAGGACTAAATAAGCTAAGGCTATCTAAGGGAATCCTAAAAGCACTAAGGGGAACAGATATAAACAGTAGAATAAGCCTAAAGGTACAAAGTAAGCAAAAAAAAAATGGTAACTGATGCTGAAAAAGGCTAAAAAGGGCTACTGGGGCAAGTTTGGGGCCTGAAAAAGTTAATAAGGAAAATTCCTAAAAATAAAATAAAAATACTAGCAAGTAGATAAGCAACAAAATAAGCTACAAACCAAATTTCAGAGCAATCGGCTTAAAAACAAAGAAATTAAAAATCAAAAACTTCGGGCTGTTGGGGATCTTTTTTGACAGCAAAATAATGAAAAAAAATGGGTAAAAAAGGGACTTCTGACCTGCAAATCTCTTGGACAAGATATTGAACATGATTCCTGAGCTATATTGAAGCAAATACTATAACTAAAACACCTAAATCCTAAGCATTCTACTATTAGCTATGTGAATCTGATATAGAGCATAGAATTTGAAAAATCATTAAAATGAATGGAAAACTATTTAAAAGTGTTGAAGTTAACTCATATACTACTTAATTGACTGAAATAAATCTTATTCAATTTGATTTAAACACTGAAACTATCTAAAACTTAAGAACAAGTCTTCTGCCAAACACCCCTATAGTAGTGACTGTTTTTGGTTTTTAAAGTTTTTAACTAATTTAGACTTACCTAGTGAACCAAATTGAACATATAAGCTACTAAGATTATGAAGAAACTGAATAGACTAAAAATAAACAGTAATATTAGCTTAAAATAAGCACTTGAGAATTAAGCAAAAAAGGAAAATTTTGAAATACTTGACAATAAAAAAGGCTGAACTTGTATTAAACTTGGAATTAAAAGAGTACAAACTAGAAATCAAACTGAAATTAAAAGACAAATAAGCTATATTAATCCTACTCCTACTGCTAAACTACTCTACCACTACCTACTCCTAATGCCCTCTAACTGATGGCTACGTATCTCTATATATACTCAGAAAGAAAAATGCAAGGGTCTTCTCTTTTTGCTTTGTCTTCTTGTGTTGTGTTTCTTGCGTGAGTGTAACCAGCTTTGGATACCATTTGTGCTTCTTTGCACTTCATCACAACCATCAGATGACCCTTGGTGCCCAATCTGTTGATTCTGAGCCGTAGGATAGATTTTAGGTTGTGGATAGGTGACATGGCATGGAGGAGGAGGGAGGGGACCAAAGGAAGACATGTGAGGGTTTTGGCTTGACTTGGGAACTGATAAACATGGGGATAGTGACAGGTTTTTGTTGGTTCTGGATTAGGCGCCAAAGGAGGGTTAAGGGTGAGGGTTTAGCAGAAGTTTTGTAAAACGGGGTGGGTTTGGACTGGTTAATGATTTTGGGTTGTGTTGGGTTTGTATAATTAGGTGTAGTAGGCTTGGTGGGTTAAATGGGTTTAGGGATTGGGTTAGCAGATAAAGGGTGTAGGATTATTAGGATTTAGTTTATTAAGTTTAAGTAATTTAAGTTTTTAATAAAACTGATTTTGAAAATAAATTATGTAGTTTTTATTTATTTTTATTTTTTTTAATCATAATAATAATAATAATAATAATAATAATAATAATAATAATAATAATAATAATNTGTAGTAGGCTTGGTGGGTTAAATGGGTTTAGGGATTGGGTTAGCAGATAAAGGGTGTAGGATTATTAGGATTTAGTTTATTAAGTTTAAGTAATTTAAGTTTTTAATAAAACTGATTTTGAAAATAAATTATGTAGTTTTTTTTTTTTTTTTTTTTTTTTAATCATAATAATAATAATAATAATAATAATAATAATAATAATAATAATAATAATAATAATGTAAAAAGTAAACTTAGTAAAAGTTTTTAACAAAATAATAAAAGTTTTTAACAAAATAATAAACGGTTTTGTCAAAATGTTTTTCGTTTTTTTTATTTTGGAAAATGGTTTAAGGTTTTGAAAATGATTTTGCAATTGAGTGTCGGGATAAAGGGTAAATTGGGAATTTAGGTGTCGGGTGAGGGTATTTTGGTCATTTGGTCTTGGATAAGGGGTGATTTGGGAAGTTATGGGTTTTGGTTAGGTTTTCCATGTCTCCCCCCATGTCACATACCCGGGATTGACTTCGGCCTTTGACTTTTTGTCTTTTTCTTCAATTTTCTTCAAAATAGTGTCGAGTCGATCCGGTAATGCTCCAATTTGCTCCGCTTTCCCATCCAAGCTCCGTTTTGCTCTCTTTTGCCTTGCTTTCAATCCATTTGTACCTGAAATACACAAAAACACACTCCAAGGATATTTTTANCAATCCATTTGTACCTGAAACACACAAAAACACATTCCAAGGATATTTGTGACATTATATGGTCTTTTTGGGTGTTTTTGGTCGTTTTTGTTCGTTAAACGAGGTAAAAGATATGTGTAAATAGGCACATATCAAATCCCCCACACTAAGCAATTGCTAGTCCCTAGCAATCCGATCATATAAAGTAATGAAAGGATCACAAGATTTATTATGTTACCAAGTATACCCCGTTTTGACTTCTTATTCCAATCGACTTAACTTAAACGATAACAAAATTAAATATCATGCTTGATTTACAAAAGATGGCATCATGGAACGGGATTCACACAAACTGGGTGTCTCCAGGGAATTGTAATCGTCATCCTCTTTTTATTACTTCCCAAACTAAGTCTAAAACCCTTGTGCAAACGTTTTTGTAAAATGCTAACGCTACTTATATTAGTAAGCTATGTAAGTCGGCACTTAACTTTTCACTCCCACAATAATTATTAGGTTAGGTGTGTGTGTGCTTGCTTTAATAAAGCATTTACTCCCAAACACTCTAAAATATCCTGATGTAGGCTTTTTACATTTATATAGTTCATATGGAGTTTTGTTCAAAAATGGTCTAATTAAGACACGATTTAAAATGTAGGTTGACGTGTCAACGACATTACACCAAAACTTTTGTGGAATGTTTTGTTCACTAAGCATTGCTCTACTCATTTCTTGTAGAGTCCGGTTTATACGTTCTACTACACCGTTAGATTGAGGAGTGTGTGGTGCCGAGAAGTTATGTGTTATACCATTTTTATCACAAAAGTTTCGAAATTGTATTTCATTGTCGAACTCATGACCGTGGTCCGTTCTAATAGAAACAATGCATGTTCCTAATTGATTTTGAATTTTCTTACTTGGAATTTCAAATTGGTCAAAAGCTTCGTTTTTACTTTTCAAAAATTTTGTCAAAGTGTATCTTGAATAGTCATCTACTATAACTAAGGTATAGAAGTTACCTCCATAACTTTGTATAGCGGATGGACCAAACAAATCCATATGTAAAAGTTCTAGACACCTAGATGTAGACACTACATTTTTAGCCTTATGGCTACTATGAACTTGTTTACCAACTTTGCACGCATCACAAAAGTGTTGTTCGTATTTCAACTTAGGTAGGTTTCGAACTAAGTCTTTGGAGGAGAGGTTTTGAATAAGTCTCATATTAGCGTGTCCTAAACGTCTATGCCATAAAGTTGAAGATTCATCTAACGAAGTGAGACAAAGTTTGTCTCTAGATTTTTGATCCATCTTCATGACATATACGTTGTTCTTAAGAACACCTTTAGCTATGGTTATGTCATCTTTAAGTATTTTACTTCCATTTTCACTCAAAAGGACGTTATACTTTTTCCGGCAAAGTTGGCTAATACTAAGGAGATTAAAACCTAAGTTATCAACATGAGCTACATCATCTATAGAGAGAGAGTCATGAGAGATTGACCTTTTTCGATGATTTTGCATTTAGCCTTGCTATCAAACGTAACATTACCTCCATCACATTGTTGATATGTTGAAAAGAGGCTTTTATTACCCGTCATGTGCCTTGAGCAACCACTATCTTTGATCCATTCATCCGGTTCCAAACTAACTTTGAAGCATACCTATTTTATGGAAAACACTCAAACATTTAGTCCCTAATATCTCATGGGTCCATTTTGGTTAAACATACCATTAACTTGATCCATGCATGGAAATGGAAGATATGGGTTCCATGACATGTAATTCGAAGATTGGTAATGTCTAGGTATGTTTTGGTTCCAACCATGTTGGTAGTTTGGTTGAACGTTGTAGTTGCTCTTTGGAAATGGGCGTTTGGGAATAGGAGTTTTGGGTCTCGTTTGAGTAGTTTTAGTTCTAAATTCATTTTTACCAAGTCCTACTCCAACCTTAATAGTTGGTTTTAGTTTTGTATCATTTATGCTAATTTCGGACTTATTTGTGACTTTAACGAATTTAGTACGATCCGATGTAGAAACTAGCTTTTCTGCTGCAAACCCCGCGGAACCCTGTTTTGGGTTCCGTCTGGTCCGTGAGTGCCTATAGCAGTTTTGTTAGTTTCTTGTGTTTTCTCGTCTTGTTTCGTTTGACTCTTTGAAGTTTCTAATTTCATGAAACCTAGTCCCGTTTTATCAAATGGTGACTTTTGAAGTTTCATTATTTCATCCGCACAAGAAACACTTTTATCAAACCTTTAAAACTTTGAGGTTTGTTTAATTAGATCATTTTGAGTAGTTTTAAGTTTCTCAATTTCGAGTTTAAACTCTTCACATGATTTACACAATGTGTCGATACTTTTACTCTTTTCTAACCTCTTAGCTTTTTCTTTTAATTCATAAACTTCATTTTCCAAAAATTCTTTTTTAGTTTTCAAAAATTTGTTTTTGTTTATGATTTTTAAACTTAGTTCACAAAGTTTATTATATTCTTTTTACAATGTACCATCATCAATAGAAGAACAAGATGAGTCGGATTGTACCTCATTTGAGTCTTGAGCCATGAGAGCAATCTCTTCATTCTTTGGCTCTTCGTCATCATCTTCACTATCGCTCCAAGCGCCACTTACACAAGCTCGTCGAATTTTACTTTTGGGTGGTTTTGGACATTCTCCTATGAGATGACTTGTGTCTCCGCACCTAAAGCACTTTCTATCTCCCTTTTCTTTCTTATCATCATGATCTTTTCGGGAAGCTTATCATCTCTAGGTTGCCTTACAAACTTCCCTCATCTTCGAAAGAACTTCTTGAAGTCTCTAACGGCCATTGCATATTCTTCATCATCACTATCCGAGCTAGATTCTTCATCATTGCTTGTTTGAACTCTAGCTTTCAATGCAATAGACTTGACTTTTTCTTTCTTGCCTTTAACTATTTCCGAATCTTTTTCCATTACCATTTCATGAACTTTGAGGTTTCCAATTAGCTCATCAAGTGACATGCTTGAAAGATCCTTGGATTCTTCAATTGCCGTCACTTTGGCTCTCCATTTTGGATGGAGTGCTCTAAGGAATTTCCTACAAAAAGATTCATCAAGTGCTTTAAGTGAAGTAATAATAGTGTTAAACCTAGCAAAAGCACAATCAATAATCTCATCTTCGGGAATAGTAAATTGTTCATATTGTTGAACAAGAAGATCAATTTTTTATCCTTAACTTGTGAGTTTCCTTCATGAGTGACTATTAAAGATTGCCAGATTTCTTTGGCGGTTTTACACCTAAGGACTCTTTCATATTCTTTCTTTGGTAAAGCATTGTAAAGCATCATTTTTGCCTCATTATTTTTAGCAATCAATTTCTTTTGATCTTCATTGTGTTTGGTAAAAGAGCTATCCTCATCTTTACCATTAGTACCATCCTTAAAAGTAGCTATGTTATCACCTTCAATAATTATATACCATAGATCTATATCTTTTGACTTCACGTAAGTTTCAAAAAGGTTTTTCCAATATATGAAACCATTAGCTTCAAATAGTGGTGGTCTTTGCATAGATTGCCCTTCTTTGTAATTTTCAAAATCCATGGATCGTTTCAAGTTTTAAAACACAATATATTTTAAAAGCTTGAGTAACGTAGCTCTTGATGCCAATTGCGGAAAACTAGAAGGGGGTTGAATAGTTTACCGGTTTTTAACTTAATTATCTTTTAAAACTTTGCGTGTAATCAAAGATCTAAACTAAAAGAGAATATGTAATATGCAAGAATAAAGAAAGAAAACGATCAAACCACAACACGATAGTTTATCGTGGTTCGGCTACAAGGACTCTTTTTCCTTGCCATACTCCACGCCCCGAGTATCCAACTCGAGAGTTTCTTTCACTAGTCAACAAGCTCCTTTCACCGGCGGAGAAAACCTTACATGTCGCTTACACAAGATTACCGACACAAAGCTAGATGTCGAGTTCTTTTACAAGGGTACAACCACTCCCGTCACACTATGTATTTTAAGGCCTAAAATACTAACCGATCACTACTGAAAGTACACAATGAATAGATGTATAAACCTCACTAGGTTACACAAAACTAAGCTAACAAGACTTGCAACATTATGTTGAGACTTGTAACTTTTGGTATGAACTTATGATCCTCTTTGCTACAAAAGATCTCACAAATGAAATGTTAATGAGTTAGATGAATGCATTGAGAATGTATGTGTAAATTATAATGAGAAGTGATGAAAGATTTCTTGCAAGTGGCTTGCTATTTATAGCCAACCAAACCAGCAGCCTGGCGGATCCGGCGGAACCAAAACAAGGGTTCCGCCCTTGTAACCCCAGGGTTCCGCCAGGTCTGACAATCAAAGTCTTCAAGAAATCTTTTCATATCTAGCAGTGTCAAATCAAGTTTCTTCAAGTCAACACACAATAGATAGATTGAGAATTCTTCTAAAATGTGTAAGAGATCTTATGGAAAGTCAACTACTAGATTTAGAAACCTTTTCATAAATGCTCATGATGCATGCCATGACGTCATGTTGCATTTTCTATATTTAGAAATATGAAAATGTTATGTTTAATATGAAATGTAAATGTAGCAAATAAAGTCTAGTTATGCAAGACTAAAACTAAAATCATGTTTTACTAAAAACTAAAGTTTACACTTTTTCGTTAACAAAACTTAGCAAATATCGTAAAATATAAATAACGTTTTTAGGGGATATTTGTATTAACACAACTGTATTATAGTTGATAGGGTCCTCCTCTCCTAAGAACACACTAAGCTAAGCTAGCATGCTTGCGTTGTTCATATTAAAAGAGATTTAGTTGTCATTCAATAAAGAGTGTTCCGCAACTATCCTTTGTAATTCTTTGATTCATTACTAATAAGAATTATAAAAGTTTAAAAGTACAAATAGTATGTTTAGTTGTCAAATGGGTATTGAGTAAAACTTGTTCTTGTTTTGTTAACATATTCATGTTTTATTCAAATCTTTGAACCAACATATGTATTAAAATAATCAAATTTTGATACATCTCTTTTCGCTGTCATGCCAGATGTTCTTCACAAATTTAAAAACATCATTTTTAATATAATCTTGCAAAATTTTACTAAAGGCATCTTATGTACCTCTTGCAGACTATCTATTTGTATGATATCTGAGAAAATGCACCTTGTGAATGTTGGTATTTTGCATTAGCAACAACAATGAATGTCAGTAACAACCCAACATTTATTGCTAAAGCAATCAGACCTTTACATAAATAATGTACCTAAAGTCTTTGCACATTCATAGCTAGAGAGGATACTGAGTTAAGTTTTTAGCTTCCTTTTTTTCTTTGTTTTGAATATCTTGTTTTCTAGACATATACGTTAGTATTAGGTTCTAAACATGAGTAAATAATTTCTAAGGATTGATTTTAGCCTGTTATAAATTAACAGAGACCAAAATTAACAAAATAAAAAGAAAATCACATTTTGATACATCTCTTTTAGCTTTTCAAGAAGCAGCTATTCACAAATTTAAGAACATCATTTCCAACATAATCTTGCGAATTTTTTGCTAAAAGGCAGTTTTTATATATCTTGGAGACTATCTATTTTCATGATATTTTAAAGAAAAGTATGATGTGAATGTTGTTATTTTGCATTAGCAGCAACAATGATTGTCAGTAACAACCCTACACTTATTGCTAAAGCAATGAGACCTTGACACACATAACGTGCCTAAATTCTTTGTACATTCGTAGCTAAAGGTGATATCAATGTTGCAAAAAACGGCCTACTCGCCTTGTAATCGCCGATTACAAGGTAAACGGCCCTGGAACTTGGAGAGATTTACAAGGAAATCGGCCGATTAATCGGCGATTACAAGGTTTAAGGCCGTTTAATCGGCTAAAAAACGCTACTCGGTCGTCGACCGCCTCAGGACCGATTCACGATTTTTGCAACATTGGGTGATATTGAGTTGAGTTTTTAGCTTCTGTAGCCTCTCGTAAATTCCCGTACGATTAGTAAATACGTAAACTGGAAATAAAGGTATTTCGTTATTTAATATCCCCTTTTTACGAGTGACAAATTTTTTTTTTATGCATGACGTATTATGTGAATCTAAAGAATGATAAATCTCACCCCATATCTCACTCATTTGATAACTTAAATCTAGCCAAAGCAAAATGACCAACTCGTGTGAACATAAAAACCATAACGTGTCTAAATGTTCCTAGCAAGCACCCAAGCCCCCCAATGGCTTCAAATCTGACTCAATGGTATAGTACCATGTCAGAAACAAATAGTGAACATTCCCTTTGTTGCTAGTTCGTGATTGGGGCAAGTTTTGGTGCCTCCCTCTTCCAACGAGACAACACACACTCATTTGGCCTCATTCCTTTGTCCTAAACCTTCACAAGATTTCTATAAACCCATTATATAACAGCCATGCACGTTCAGTTGGTTACACATACTCAAAAGTACCAAATACATATTATACGTAAAGTGTTAATAAGAAAATGGGACGAGAAGTTTGCTAGGTATACGAGTTGTCCAAGTGATCCAAGAAGGTGAACCTTTGCTCGTTGTGAACCTTGCCAAGTCGTGAGTCGAACCACATTCCTCCTTTGATCCATTTCGAACCATACGTACCATTTTACTCCACCCCAAGTGGTGAGGTGAGCTCTTGGAGTCCCTCGCTATATTTTTATTTTCGTAATTTGCACATTTACTTTGTCTCGTTATTTCACAAAACA
>LBNU01010923.1:140479-151946 GCA_014162995.1 Artemisia annua | reverse complement strand
CCTAACGAACACTATTCCCTGTGAGAGAACGATCAATCCCCCGGTACTTGCCACTACACTATACTACATCGGTCAGGTACATTGCCTGGTGGGGATTGCAAGCTTCTCGATATCCCTCGAGAGGTAAAACGTAGTGCGTGTTGCAATCCACGCGCATCAGACTACGACCCATTTTCGAGTACATTATTATTAGAAGAGATGCTAACATGACTTAGCTATTTCTAAATATGTGCTTTCTATCATTTTAATAGAAGCATGGCCCGTACAAGGAGAGCAACAGCTGCACCTGCACCCGCAGCTACAGTAACTATGACACCCGCAGCTATGCGACAAGCAATTGCGGAAGGCGTCAATGCGATCCTAGATGAACGAACCGCGGTACAACAAGCTCAGAATGGAGGTATCGGCGTGCAAGCAGCACCTGCAGCTCGTCGATGTACCTACAAAGACTTTATGGCTTGTATACCCACATGTTTCAAAGGAACCGAAGGAGTGACGGAATTAGCTCACTGGTTCGAGAGAAGCGAAACTGTCTTCCAAAGAAGTGGTTGTCTTGAAAGCGATAAAGTCATTTTCGCCACAGGTACTCTTATGCAAGATGCCTTGTCTTGGTGGAATGCTACTGTGCAAACATTAGGAGCAACAGCAGCATACCAGATTTCTTGGACAGAATTCAAGGCAAAAATACTAAGGAAGTATTGCCCACGTTCCGAGATAAGAAAAATTGAGGATGAATTTCATGACCTAATAGTGAAAGGAGTTGACCTAAGAGCTTATAACCGAAGGTTCCATTACAACACATAGACATATCGTATGAATAAAGACTTATCTTGGATTAAACATGCAAGTTAGAGGGGTTAGGATACCCTCTAAGGTCTGTAATACACGAACTAGGGTTTAACCCTAAAGTTCTCCACTCCAAAATTCGACTTATGGTTTCTCTAGGTTATATAAAATAAAGAAAATTCGTTCTATATATATAGAAAACGCGGGCTGACGGCGTCAGCCCAATAGGTGACGTCGTCAGCTCGGCGATTAGGGTTTCCTGACGGCCTTCCTTGACGTGGTCATAATTGCTGGTTCAGATCTGACGGCCTAGGTTGACGGCTTCACAATTTTGCACTACAAACTCTCTGGCCCGTCACGAGTCTTTTTTTCCACTTCTGGACTTCACTTGTTCCTGACGGCGTCACCTTGTAGAGTGTGACGGCGTCACCTTCTGTGATCTTTAAGGTCTTTTGAGTTTTTGTTGTTTTCCGCACTTTTTCACTCCGAAAACGCCCGAAAATGCTTCTTTTGTGATTTTCCCTTCAAAAGTACCTAAAATGAGAAAAGAAACGACTTTGGGTGAAATCCAAACCAAAAACATACGAATTAGGACTCAAACCGACCCCTAAAAACGTAACATTTTTCGTCTCATCACTAAGTTATAATGACTACGACCCATTTTCGAGTACATTATTATTAGAAGAGATGCTAACATGACTTAGCTATTTCGAAATATGTGCTTTCTGTCATTTTAATAGAAGCATGGCCCGTACAAGAAGAGCAACAGCTGCACCTGCACCCGCAGCTACAGTAACTATGACACCCGCAGCTATGCGACAAGCAATTGCGGAAGACGTCAATGCGATCCTAGATGAACGAGCCACGGCACAACAAGCTCAAAATGGAGGTATCGGCATGCAAGCAGCACCTGCAGCTCGTCGATGTACCTACAAAGACTTTATGGCTTGTGTACCCACATGTTTCAAAGGAACCGAAGGAGTGACGGAATTAGCTCACTGGTTCGAGAGGAGCGAAACCGTCTTCCAAAGAAGTGGTTGTCTTGAAAGCGATAAAGTCATTTTCGCCACAGGTACTCTTATGCAAGATGCCTTGTCTTGGTGGAATGCTACTGTGCAAACATTAGGAGCAACAGCAGCATACCAGATTTCTTGGACAGAATTCAAGGCAAAAATACTAAGGAAGTATTGCCCACGTTCCGAGATAAGAAAACTTGAGGATGAATTTCATGACCTAATAGTGAAGTGAGTTGACCTAAGGGCTTATAACCGAAGGTTCCAAGAGCTCAAAACACTATGCCCATCCAAAGTGCCAGATCTCGAGAAGACGTTGGAGAAATACATCGAAGGACTCCCTCGAAGCATAGAAGGGGATGTCATTGCATCAAACCCTACAACCTTAGAAGCCGCTATGGAAATAGCACAGAAACTACTGGACCGAGAGTTTAAGTACAATGAGCACAAAAGGAAACTGGATGACAAGAGAACCACACACCACAACAACAACTACCAGCACGGCAGTACCAGCAACCACCGTAACTACAACAACCAAGGCAACAATCGAAACCACAACCAGTACCACTCCAATAGAAACACCCATCATCAGCAACAGAACAAAAGGCAAGAGAACAACAAGGCCTTTGTTGCTACAGAAGGCGGGGGATACAACGGTTCGAAACCCCAATGCAATCGATCCAAACTACACCATGATGGTCCTTGCACCATTAAATGCCACAAATGCCAAAAGATTGGACATATGGCCAAGAACTGTAGAATCCCTGCCACTGGAAGCAACACACAAATCATAACTCCCACGTGTTATGGATGTGGAGAAGTAGGACACATCAGGAGCCAATGCCCAAAAGGGAATGGACAAAACAACGCTCGAGCAAGAGCATACATAATGGGTGATGGTAATGCACCTGATGTTGTCACCAGTACGTTTTTAATCAATCATCATAATGCTATAATATTATTTGATTCTGGAGCGAATAAGAGTTTTGTGTCAGATACGCTTGCACCTTTGCTCGATGTTACCCCTTCTAATCTAAGTACCACCTACGAAATCGAAATGGCTAACGGTAATTTGATAGGCACCAGTTCTGTTATGAAGGATTGTACTCTGACTTTGTTAGAAAAACCTTTTTCTATTGACCTTATGCCTATACAACTTGGTAGTTTTGACGCCATCATTGGTATGGATTGGTTATCCACACATCATGCTAGAATACATTGTGATGAGAAAGCTGTCCACATTCCGTTCGAAAATGAAACTCTCATTGTTCAAGGAGACAAAAGTAAACCTCGATATGGAATTATCTCATACCTTAGGATGATAAAACATGTGAACGAAGGATGTCAAGCATTCATGGTTCACGTTACGGAAAGTAAGTCGACCGAAAAGCGACTTGAAGATGTTTCTATTGTTAGAGACTTTCCAGAAGTATTTCCTGAAGATTTACATGGTCTTCCACCTAACCGTCAAGTAGAATTTCAGATCGAATTAGTACCTGGAGCAGCACCAGCAGCTAAGGCACCCTATACGTTAGCACCCTCAGAAATGAAAGAATTATCCGAACAATTAAAGGAATTTTCTGATAAAGGATTTATTCGACCAAGCTCATCACCTTGGGGAGCCCCGGTCCTATTCGTCAAAAAGAAAGATGGATCCTTCCGTATGTGCATCGATTATCGAGATTTGAACAAACTTACGGTAAAGAATCGATACCCATTACCCCGAATAGACGACTTATTTGACCAACTACAAGGATCAAATGTATATTCAAAAATCGATTTAAGGTCAGGATATCACCAGCTAAGAGTTCGGGAAGAGGATATTCCTAAAACTGCATTCAGAACGCGCTATGGACATTTTGAGTTCCAAGTAATGCCATTTGGTTTAACCAACGCACCAGCAGTTTTCATGGATCTAATGAACAGAGTGTGCAAACCATATCTAGATAAGTTCGTGATAGTATTCATTGACGACATCTTGATTTACTCGCACAACGAGGAAGAGCATGCAGACCACTTGAGAATCATTCTAGAATTACTCAAGAAGGAAGAACTGTACGCTAAATTCTCGAAATGCGATTTTTGGATTCGCACCGTGCAATTTTTGGGGCACATAATAAATAGTCAAGGTATTCATGTGGACCCTACAAAAATAGAAGCCGTAAAAGAGTGGACATCACCTACAAACCCCACAGAAATACGTCAATTTTTAGGCCTTGCAGGTTACTACCGAAGGTTTATCGAAGGTATTTCTAAGATCGCAAAACCTTTGACCAAATTGACTCAAAAGAATGAAAAATATATCTGGGGAGAAAAATAAGAATCAGCTTTTTAGTTGTTAAAACAAAAGCTTTGTGAAGCACCAATATTAGCACTACCTAAAGGAAGTGAAGACTTCATAGTATATTGTGATGCTTCATACCACGGATTAGGAGCAGTTTTGATGCAAAGAAGCAAAGTGATAGCTTATGCATCCCGACAACTAAAGAAGCATGAGGAAAACTACACGACTCATGATTTAGAACTAGGAGCGGTAGTATTTGCCCTTAAGATGTGGAGACACTATCTGTATGGCACTAAATGTACCATGTTTACTGATCACAAGAGTCTTCAACATATTTTGGATCAAAAGGAATTAAATATGAGGCAACGTCATTGGCTAGAGTTACTGAGTGATTATGATTGTGAAATTCGCTATCGTCCCGGTAAGGCCAATGTAGTAGCAGATGCGTTAAGCCGAAAGGAACGATTGAAACCTCTCCGGGTTAGATCGTTAGGGATGACTATTTGTTCGCCTCTTCCATCACAAATCCTTGTCGCTCAAAGCGAAGCTCTTAAAGAAGAGAACCGACCCAAGGAAAAGATCTATGGCATGCCTGAAAGCAAGAATGGTTTCTTGAAAAGATCTGATGGAATGCTCTGTTTTAAAAACAGAAGTTGGGTTCCACACTTTGGAGGTATTCGTGATCTCATCATGCATGAGTCACACAAGTCAAAATACTCCATACACCCAGGTTCTGACAAACTGTATCAGGATCTAAAGAAACTATATTGGTGGCCAAACATGAAAGCCGACATTGCAGAGTATGTCAGTAAATGTTTGACATGTTCAAGAGTAAAGGCGGAATATCAGAAACCGTCAGGATTACTTGTACAGCCCGAACTTCCAATGTGGAAATGGGAACGTATTACTATGGACTTTGTCACCAAGTTACCTAGGACTTCGACTGGTTATGACACGATATGGGTTATCGTTGATCGTCTCACGAAATCCGCACATTTCTTACCAATCAAGGAAATCGACGAGATGAAGACGCTCGCTCAATTATACATAAAGGAAATAGTATCTCGGCATGGAGTACCGATTTCAATCATATCCGATTGTGATAGTCGTTTCACATCCCATTTCTGGGGATCTTTGCAAAAATCTTTAGGAACAAATCTAGATATGAGCACCGCGTATCACGCTCAAACCGATGGGCAAAGCGAAAGAACCATCCAAACCTTGGAAGATATGCTTCGAGCATGTGTCATCGACTTTGGAAAAGGATGGGATAAACATTTGCCTTTAGTTGAATTCTCTTATAACAATAGTTATCATGCCAGCATAAAAGCAGCACCGTTTGAAGCCCTCTACGGTAGAAAGTGTAGATCACCTGTTTGTTGGGCAGAAGTTAGAGAAGTACAACTTACTGGACCAGACCTTGTACATGAAACTACGGAAAAGATAGTTCAGATCAAACAACATTTACAAGCTGCCAGAGACCGACAAAAGAGTTACGCCGACTTAAAACGAAAACCCATGGATTTTCAGATTGGAGACCGAGTTTTGTTAAAAGTATCGCCTTGGAAAGGAATGATACGTTTCGGAAAGCGTGGAAAGTTAAACCCACAATATATAGGTCCTTTTAACATCCTGGAAAGGATTGGACGTGTTGCTTATAAACTCGAATTACCAGAAGAACTTAGTAGAATTCATGACACTTTTCATGTGTCAAACCTCAAGAAGTGTTTGTCGGATGAATCTCTTATCATCCCACTGAAAGAAATTCGACTCGATGAGAAACTCATTTTCACTGAAGAACCAGTGGAAATCATGGATAGGGAAATCAAACAGCTTAAGCATAACCGTATACCTATCGTTAAAGTTCGTTGGGACTCCGAACGAGGACCGGAGTATACTTGGGAGCGCGAGGATCAGATTCGCACCAAGTACCCACACCTCTTCTCATAAACACCCGTGACAACCATCTTAGCCTCGAATTCCGGGACGGAATTCATTGTAAGGGGTATGTACTGTAGCCTTTCGTAAAATTCCCGTACGATTAGTAAATACATAAACTGGAATAAAGATATTTCGTTATTTAATATCCCCTTTTTACGAGTGACAAAATTTTTTTTTATGCATAACGTATTATGTGAATCTCAATGACATTGTGAAATGATCATTTACCTAGGAACGATGCTTGCACACAAACCTAGATAGTCTAATTATCGCGAATATATTTTAACGTTTATATTTAATAAATATACGTTTCGTATATTTATTGTACAATATTTATATATATCCGGAACCTACGAAAATTCCCGGGATTGGTCATTATTATTTTTGGAACGTAACCCGACTCTTGAAAACTCTCTAATTGGGCCACGTGACCCAATGGGCTTTTTAAACCCAACTATTAACTGAACGGACTCCTTAATTCTTTTTCTTTTCTTTTCCTGCTGGGCCGAACAAACAACACAAGCCCAAAGGGCTATAAGCCCAAAACAAACCCCCTTGGTTATTTGTTTCTTCCAGTCGCGACCCCCCTCCAAACACACCTATTTTTCTTGCAAAATCGATACATAGGACCTCTAAATTTTTGCATAAACTGATTTACCACCCAGCTAGCTTTCGAAAGTGACAAACCTCATTCATTTTCATGCTCGTTTGATACACGAATTTTGACCAAAGTGAAACGAAGAAATCAAATGAACGAGATAACTCAAAACGTGTCTAAACATTCCTTAACGCCTCTTGAACTCACCAATGACTTCCAACCTGACAAGAATGCATAGTATAATGTCAGGGACGCACAATGTATCTCACTTACACATTCCCTTTGTGTTTTATTTCGATTGGACAAGGAGTTGGTGCCACCCCATGCAAACGATCCAACACATTCACCTTGGCTTCTTTCTCTTGTCACAACACTTCACAAGCTCTCCTATAACTATCCCATGCATTCTCAGTTGGTATCACAAGCTCATACGTACATTAAATCAAATTGTGTGAAGTGATTGTGAATGAGTTGGGAAGAGAAGTAAAACGAAGCGTACGAGTTGTAGAAGTGATCCAAGGAAACCACGTTAGCTCATCTTGAACCTTTGGTGGGTCACGAACCACTCTACATTCACCCTTTGTTCCAATTCGAACCATACGTGAGGGATACTCCACCCCAAGTGGTGAGGTGAGAAAGGAGAAACTCATATTTCATTTCGCTATATTGTTTTTCGTACATTTTCTATCTCATTTATTTCGTAACCTAAAAACACGACACATTATTTTTATTCGATATATATAAAGTTTAGTACGTGGTGTAACCATAATAACAAACATTCGATCATAATACTAGTAAGGAAATGACACGTTATAAGTGGCCAAGACCTATTCGATATAAAAGTAAAACACTTAGTAAAATTTTCTAAGTCTTTAGAATAGTTTCGAAAATGATTTCGACAAAACACTTTGGCCTCGTTATTTAAAATCTATACACACGACCTATACTTTTTATGATTCGACCTCATTAACAGCTTGGTGAACAATCAAGAAGCACTTTTTATTCGAACTAATAAGCTCATATAAGCTGATTCCTAGACCCATTTTATAGCGACCAAACTCAATTTTTATAAAACTTATATAAGTTAACGTGGGCTGATGTCAAGCCCATTAAGCTTATTTAATGTACTGGGCCTGGGAGCCCAACTCCAATAGTTTTGTACTCCTAAAATGAGCTCAAGCTCAGGCCCAAACACCCCGTTAGCCCATTGGACCTAAAAATGTTAATGGGCTTTAATATTAGCTCGTTAAGGCCCAATAAGAGAAATAAGTGATTTATAAGCTAATAAGCAGTTGAAATAAGTTATTTGGAATGTCATGAGCTTATTTAAGAAGTAAAAATGTTAAACTTTGAATTTGGTGAATTTTGGACTAACTTTGCAAATTATTCTTAACCGGTGACTAAAAATGTAAAAACTGTAAACTTATGGTAGAAACTGTAATTTCTGAAAATATAAGTCCTAAACTGTTAAAAATGATATTTGGAGTTGAAAAATGTAAATAATGATATTATTTGGACTTAAAATGAAACGATCATTTTGGACTAACGGTGTAAGTTTATATTCGTTAAGGTTATAAATGTAAATTCTGGAAACTTAAGGGATTTTCTGTAAATATTATTTTTAATATTAATGATTATATGGAAGAACGTGTATTCGGATTAAAGAACGGAATAAGTTCTATATATACGTTATATAATAAATATTAACGATATATAACGAAACGTACTATCTGAATTATCATTATATGACTTTCCGTCAATCATTCGTCAATGACCTACAATTGCCTTGAACGTGAACATTAACAAACAACGAGATTCGTTCGAATTAATAACTACACTTGCCATAAAACCCGGACTTAGACATCAACTGAAACCGTGCCATTATCCTGTCTTTAAGTGGGTGTGTGAAGCGTTTCCCTTGCTTTGTGAGATTCAACAAACTGGTACTAGACGATGGGACGTTCATAGCCCACCCTTCTGTAACATACTGATGGGGGAAACATGCTAAAACCGATACACAACCCTTTTCATTTTGGTATTGATCGTACCGGGCTGACCCGTATTCGCTTAAGTACCGATTGCCACACCCTCCGATTCTATACCTTAAGTCAACTGTATGATGGAACGTAATAACTGTGAATAGATCATTGGGCTGACAACCCCCGTTTGGTCCTTGGGAGAAAACACCAACCACATTATTTTGATGACATAGGTTTACTCCGGCAAAGGACCTACTTTGAGGCAATTAAATTATTATTATTCGCGTCATAGTTTAAATATGATGGCTTCAAATCGTGTGTCATGAGCTTAATGCAATAACGGGTATTAAATAAGAATACTTGTCAACTTGTTTGGATTGCATTACTTTGCAATAAATACTAATCCTTGTGTTCCAACGTTCTTAACTTTCCAAACCTATGAATATCTACTTCAACTTTATGTGACTTTTAGCAGGTTTTATCATCAGACCTTAAGCAAAGAAGGACCATGCAAGCAACGGAGTGGCATGTGAGCTTAAACAAAACCTTGTTTTAAAATAATAAATGTGCTTGTATGAAATGAACAGTCTAATAATTGGATTTGAAATAAATAAACTTTTATAACATTACTTGTGTTTTTCGTGATTGTGAAAAGATTCGCTCCGAAGAACACCCCAAATCTCCGCTGTTAGAAACTAAATCTCCACCGAATTAAAGTCCCGCGTTATTTTAAAAATCCTTCCGCCTGTTTAAATAAAGTCCTTCCGCGTGTTATTTTGA
This sequence comes from Artemisia annua, assembly GCA_014162995.1. Taxonomy (NCBI): domain Eukaryota; kingdom Viridiplantae; phylum Streptophyta; class Magnoliopsida; order Asterales; family Asteraceae; genus Artemisia; species Artemisia annua. The sequence continues at coordinate 142,565 of LBNU01010923.1, read as the reverse complement.
AAAGCCCCGTATAATACTCATAAATCTTCCACGTATGTAAATTTGCGGGGTTACCATATGCTCTACAGGGGTTGTACAGAGTCCTAAATGGCCTAGATAGTCGATTGTGTCCTAAGGTAACTCATACATAAGCCTTGAACACTTTCAAACTAGTTTAGATAAGCAATTAGGGTTTAGTAAACACATAGGCCTGATTAGGGCTTAATTAGGATTTATTAGGGTTTTGTGATGAGTTTAGTGCGTTAGATTGATAGATTACTTATTGTAGTGTTGTTGTGATCTTATGCTTGACATACCAAGAGTTTATAGGATGTGTTGATAGAAATATTTGGCTTGTGTGGATACGTAAGCAGGTCTAGAGAGTCATGCAAGTAGTGAATGCACATAAAAAGCAAAAATTTACCTATGAAATACCTACTATAGGTATTTGCAATGGGAATGATAGTGATGAGATTTTGGGGGTTTTTATAGTCTTACCCCCTTAGAATAAATCTCATCCTGAGATTTAGACGAACGTAGGAGTAGGGGAAAGAATGTGTCAAGAAAAAAGAGGGAGAGAAAAGAGTTGTACAAACAAAGTAGGAGATGTTTGTACATGTGCCAGATACTTGGACTCATTGATTTATATCTCATTACTTACAAGTAGAGGCGTCCCAATTCTTGTAAGCAAGAGCTTATAAATTTATGATCTATTCGATTTATGACTTTCTCCTTAAAATGAAAGAGCGTCTTAATTCATTATAGAATAGTCATCATAAATTGTCCTTAAGTAGTATCGGCGGAAAATGGAAAAAGTGGTCCATACTTAAGGAAATGTGGTCCAAGAATATTTTAGAGACAAGTTCCAGTCATGGTGGAAACAAGTTCAAGCCACGGTGGAGACAATTTCTAGCCACGGTGGAGACAAGTTCAAGCCATGGTGGAGACAAGTTCAAGCCATGGTGGAAACAAGTTCAAGCCATGGTGACCAGTTCCACAGTCTCCCTGTTTAACCACTGATCACCTGGTAGTATGTTATGGCTAGAGCGACGGACGTTAACTATCTCATTCTTGCAAATTTTGCAAGGCGAGATAGTATAATATCATAGTCGAACATAATGAGGATTAAAGTTCGGCATAGATATTCTTACAAGATCTAACTAATAGAATCTTGTGATATGACGAGAAATACAAGTTCTAACTTTTAGAACATTGTAGGACAAGGTAGGGAGAGAATATAGAGTAGGGAAAATAGAGTGAAAAATGATGGAGGAACAAAAGGATGAAAGGAAGTGGGAGGATGAATGAAAAAGTAAGAAGGAGTGGGGAGGAAGGAGGAAAGGCAAGGGATGAAATAGGAAATTATGAAGGAGTGGGAGATAAAGAAGGAGTGGGATTAAACGGAAGAGTAGGATTAAACGGTAGAGTAGGAAGGCGGGAGAGTAAGATTTGAAATGGGAGAGTGGGAAAAAGAGCGGGAGAATAAGAATTTGAATGGAAAGATGAGAAAAAGTGGGAGGATAAGTTTAGACGGGAGAGTAAGAGTATAGGATACTTAAAAGATGGTATCCTAATGGAATTTTAAGATTTACTAGATTCCTTCAAAATTTGTTTTCCCCCTAAGGTTCTTCTAGTTTTCATAACTAGTCCTAAACTTCTAAGGGTGATATGTTTGATCCTAAAGGAGTAGAGGGTTCTAAAGAGGGAGAAGGTTTAGGTGATTTCTTATCTAGGGGTTTACTAGGAGTATCGTTATTCTTAGGTAAAGTTTCGGGTTTTCTATTTCGCTCTAAGTTGTCTAACTGCGAGTATCACTATTATTATAAGTATTACTATTCCTAGGTACTTGCACTACTAGAAAAAGGTCTATTCTTGACTCGCATTGCGTGTCAAGAAGAGGTCTTATGACGCGCAAATGCGAGTCAAGGTAAGTACCGTCATAAATTTTCATGACACGCATTTGTGTGTCATCCTTCTATGACTCGCACTTATGACCCCTTTTGCGTGTCATTACCCTTAAAATCATTTTGAGTTTTTGACAAACTTTTATGACACACTTTTCTGACATATGTTTTTGCGAGTCATTACCTTAAAATCATTTTTTTTT
>LBNU01010923.1:116021-140234 GCA_014162995.1 Artemisia annua | reverse complement strand
TTTTTTGTAGAAAGTAGGCTTGGCTCGTTTTACCTTTTCACAACAGAGCGTCTCGTGTGGTTTAAAACGCAGTTTCCTATACGCATCTCCAAATACGACTATTTTGAACTTACTAACTGGCAAATCAGAATCATAATCACTCCATTTCAAGTCTTACTCAACATTTTCCGTTTTCATGAGACGGTTCAAAACAAAAACTAAAAACTAACTAGTTTCACTGTAATCATCAATGCTTCCATCAGTATTTTAAACAAATATCCTAAATCAGTAACATAAACACTACTGATGGAAACTTATTAATGTACGAATTAACATCAGGCCTTTAAAGTAATTTGATGTTCCTTCCTAAAACCAAAGAACTACTTAGTAAGTTGTCCAATACACTTGCGTTCACAGAGAGCAAGAGAGAAAGAGAGATATACCTGCAGCATAAATGCCACGACCAACACTGTGATAAAAAGTGTAGCAGTCTCAAACAGCTGAAAATTCAAGTCCATTGGCTGCCCCATGATCCAGCCCACAACCACGCAGAATGGGATCTGTACATGTAAAAGGAAAAGGTCTCAAACCATTTATAATTTGATATTCAATAAACAAATCTCATTCCAAGGTATGTTGCTTATGAACCAGTTAAGTCTTTAAACTTACAAGCTTGTTGCTTATGAACCAGTTAAGTCTTTAAACTTACAAGCTTGTCTTTCATAGCAAACATAATGGCGCTTGCATGCTCAGCCTAAGACACGATACAGAAGCTGTTGCAAAGCTGATAATTGTCCAAACAGCTCGGGAGTATCTAGATCCCTTGTTCTCTGCACAACAGATAATAGCATCTGATGCTTTCTTGATTCATAACTCGAAAAAGTAAGGAAGTAGCACTTCAGAAGTAATCTTACTATACGTTCTGTTTCGACATCGTACTTCAATATATGGAAGCAATTCAGCCTCTCCTCCAAATATAACGCATAAGTCCGGATCCAGGAAGAATAATCCCACGCTGAGCAAAAGTTCAGTATAGTTTGTGAAAGATATATTTACTCTTCTACAGTTTACGTTATGACAAATGACATTTTAAGGTACCTTTTGGACTAGAATCATCTTTGAAGTTAGATAAGTTGAATAAAGTTTTAGTTCCGTAGCTAAGAAGCTCTTCTTGAAATGTGGGATCCACTTCTCGCAAGGCCCGATGGATAACTATCAAAGTTTTCAAAGCAACCTGAATCAAATCACGTGGTCAGCCTCAAAATGAAAACACCCATCCTCAACAGAAGGTGATAACATGTATGCTACATATCGGATCAAATTTGTCGAAAGATAACTGTCATAAAGCACAGAAAAGACATGTCTATTTTTATAGTTAACAGTATCTAGTCAATTCACATCATAACTTATCGAGATACCCGATAAGTGTGGAAAGATCTTAACTCGATAAGGATTTGCCCCAAATGGTAAACTAGTCAAAACTGTAAGAAAGCATGCCATTAATGGATAAAACTACATTCCTCAAAATGGCGCATTCAGTTGATTCTAGTTATCTGCAGTAACCGTAAGTGAACTTAAATTACATATTCATATCAAAATGTTAAAGGCATAACTAATTCTGTAAATATTTTAAGCAACTAAGAGAAACTATAAGTGGTTCATCAAGACATTTTTCGGATATAATCTATATTTACTGACACACTGGTGTAGATGATAAATTAACTTATTGACCACAAGAGCATGATACCACTGTTTCACACTAATAAGATCCAGTGGTAGAAATACACACCGCCCAATTACTTGTCTTTGACAATCTTCTTGCAAGAGCCTGGATGCAATATGCTACATCAGCTCTAGGCCTTGTAGCCGAGATAGCTGCAAATATAACTGCAAAAAGTGTTGTTGGGTCAGATAAACATCAAGACCCCCTTCTATAAATAGAAATGATTCTCAAAACTTCATCCTAAATCGTACCACCATGGTTAACATACACAAATCCAATATTAATGCACACTTGCAAAACACATTAATCACAAAAAAATAACTAAACTACATTTCAGCAAAAATAATTAGCCCAAACAATAAAAACCCCACAATAGTACACAATATCATATCAAACAACATCAAATTACATCTCATTTTCTTTATGTCTTAAATAATTTAATAAACACCATCCTTAATAAAATGTATACCGAAAGCATACATACCTTTAAGCGTACATGAACTGAGCATAAACTTGTAACCCACAACAGTTCCCCAAATCCGTTTATATGAACCTAATTCCAAAAAATAAAAATCAAACAAACACGAAACTGAGTCATGAATACATCAAATTGATAATTAAATTGAAGATATAACGCAATAAAGTACCTGATTTGCGAATAAGTGGACTTGAAATCGGTGTGAAGATGGTGAATCGTGAGGATACGACTGACGACTGTTGTTGTGACTAGGAAAGGTCGATTTCTGAAATCAGATTTGGCTTAGTTGAGGGATAATGAAAATGGGGAAAGTGAACTGTGATTTTGATTTTTGGGTGAGGGATAATGAACCATGATTTTGATTTTTGGGGAAAGTGAGGGATAATGAAAATGGGATTTTGATTTTTGGGGAAATTGAGGGATAGTGAAAATTTGATTTTTGGGGAAAGTGTTGAGCGGGAGTAATGGAAATGTTTAGGTGTGTAGAGGAATATAGCCTGGTTTTAGCTGATTATGACCCTATGTTATGACGCTTTTGAAAACGAGTCATCCCCAATAAAAAATTTACTCGTTATGACTCTTATATTATGACTTTGCTATTTGCGCGTCATCTTATAGCGTGCGTCATAAAATGCGAGTCAAGGATAGACCTTTTTCTAGTAGTGGATGAAAGTTTTAGAGCATTCAATCTGCTGGTCGATGTATTGCACCTAATAAACAGAGATGATTTGTTTGATCTACATCAACAAATTCAAGCTTATTTTGAAGATATTCCACTCAATGGAATTGGTGTAGTATTGCTGGGAGATTTGACTACTATATGGGAAACAGAAGAAACTAGCACAGATGATATTTGGAAGAATCAAGAAGTATGGGAGATTCTAAGCTGGAGATTCTTTGCAAGTGCTGGTGCTCATGCCTTAGAGCTGGAAGATGGTACAATGATCTACATGCTGGCTGAAAGGAGATATCCTCTTACAAGAGATTTGATGCTGAGGATGCTGGATCATGGTATGGAAGTTGAAAAAGAAAATGAAACAGCTCTAATGGTGATCAATTTGTTCATCAATTGGACAATTTTGAAGGATGATGATTAAAAAATACTGGTATGATCTTAATTGTATAAAATCTTTTGAATAAACAAGTACTTTATTCAAAGTACTGCTGATCAAACAGTACTTTCCCAAATTACTGCTTGCAGCTTAAAACCAGTTAAATTCTTTTGAAATAACAATTTTTGTCATGTGCAAAATAATTTTTTAAGCACAAATAATTACAGCAACAAATTGTTTTTGAGTAGAACATGGTGTTAGTACTTGTACTACACAACAAATGGTATTCAACTCACCATGTTTAACAGACAAGAAAGAGTTTGATTCATCATGAGGGTACGGCTCTGATGTGACAATCAAATCCGTTTTTAGTTGACAATTTACTAAAAATTGTATGGTTTCAACTCACCATATCTGAAATAAGTGAAGAGTTGACTAGCCCACAAGAAAATGGCTTGTGGTAAAGGCTGTGGAAAATCCATTTATATGGTAATTAGTTCACCATGGTTGAGATCTAAGAACTAACTAGTCCATAAGCAAACGGCTTTTGGTAAAGACTACTCAAATCCGTTGATAGCTGATGATTTGCTAAAAATCATATGGTTATCAATGTACCATGGTTTACTTAACCTAAACATTGGCTACTCCAGAGTTAATGGCTTTGGTAAAGAGACATCAAAATCCATTAATTTTCAATGATTCACCTCTCACAGGATTTTATACACCTGGAAGTGATGAGAATAGTATGAAACTGAATATGATTTGATGTACCTTATGTTGCTGAGTAGCTGAGAAGAGATTAAGATGTTGTAAAGACAAAAAGATTGTTGCTGATAAAGATTGCAGATACTTTATGCTGATGATAACAAAATAACGAGTATGACTTTCAAAGAAGACAACCTTTCCTTGAAGACAAAGCTTACACATGGAAACTTGAACTCAAACAAGTAGAATTCAAGTTAGGGGAGGATTGTTGGGGTATAAAAGATCAAAGTGCTGCTGAAGACTAAAGTGCTGCTAAAGTGTTTAAAGTCAAAGTACTGTTTGTGATCAAAGTACTGCTCGTTGATAAAGTCAAAGTACTGCTTGAAGATAAAGACTGAAGATTAGATTAGGAATATTATGTATAATCTAGAATATTCTAAAGTTAGAGTTTGTACACTTGTCGTTCAAGTATTGTAAACCGACTAGGGTATTCCTTGTGCCTATAAAAGGATCCCTAAGTCATTATTAGAGATACGAATACTTTTAGAGAAAAGCTAAAGTTCGGTATTAGCTATATTAGGGTTGTTTGTGAATCTGTACAATTAGCAGGTTCAAAGTTTGATTAATATAAAGTGTTGAAGTTGTTATAATTCTTCTTAGCTTTGTTAAGTAATTCCGCATACTTAATAGAGTAATTCAGTGTTTCATCATTAGTAGTTTCGGATTTATCCAAGACTGCTAAACCTTAGACAAGCTATAATAAAGTAGTTTGGTCAGAGTATAACGATCCATCAACTAATATTTAGTTGATGTGACTTTGGTTGGTTTGGTAAGTTATTGCAAAACACACTATCAGACCTGGCGGAACCCTCGTGGTACACGGGCGGAACCGTTCTGAGGGTTCCGCCGTATCCGCCAGACCTGCTGAATGTTTTGCTATAAATACCAAGCCATTTGTTAGAATTTTCTTTTCATCACTTCTAATTATACTTTGCACATACACATTCATATCTTTCATCTAACCCTTTAACATCTCATTGNTTGAAACCGGATAAAGTAGCATCCATAGTTTCTTCTAAGTAGAATTCCTAATGTATGACCTATAAATCATCAAATCCTAAGAAACTAAGTATAGGTAGACTAAAATCCTCAAATTTCTTATTCCTAGTTATGACCTAGTAACCTCAAATTCTAAGTCTGGGTTATAAATTCCTTGGGTAGGCTCGGGATGTCCTAATGGTGTATCATTCCTAGGTATTTCTAAATCCTTAAAGTTTGTGGGAAAATCTTAATATGGGAAAGGCAACTTATGAGGCTAGGTCTAGGCAAAGTATATTCTCAAAATGGTTTGTTCCTATGAGGTAAGAATTTGACCAGTGTTCGTATCTCGTTACTAGACTAGGTGCCAAAGGCTTAAGGTTCTAAGTTGATAGTTTTCTATCAAATCCTTTGTTATTTTTAAATTTCCTATTCCATACCTAAAGGTCTAGTTTATTCTAGTATCCTCGATATCAAGTATGGTTCTTATCTTAGGCTAAAAGGGGTGTTTTCCTAGTCTATAGATTTTTCCTTAGTTCGGTTTCTAACCTCAAAATTTTCTTATTTCCTATTTCCTTAATAATTTCCCTAGAGGCAGTTTATCTTATACTTAAGCTTATGTTTTCTAAAGGTATCTTAAAATCATTTCTAACTTCAAATACGGGAATCCTAAGGAGTGAAATTCGGGTTTTACTAAGAGGGGAAATTATTTCGGGAATCATAGTAATCTAAGGAAGTAAAGGGGAAAGGATGGGGATATGTTTGTATATGACTATCATATACTTGCGTATAGGAATAGTTAGGGGAAGATTCTATAACTAGGGGAAAGATATATTAAGGAAAGCTAAGGAAGTAGTGAAGATTTAGAGATCGGAGAGGAAAGATCTCTATGATGTAGAATAATAATTCTCATCATTGATCAAGGAAGTGTTTGAAGGGATTGGGTTTTTAGGAGGAGATGAAGCACGAGGGAAGTTTAAGGAGTTTTGAGAATCTATGAATCTAAGGCATCGGGGTAATTCATCCTAAATTCCTAGAGGTAAGGGTTTAAGGTAGGTTATAACAAGTACCAAACTTGTCATATTTTACGGGATATGTCTACATAACACATGCGCAGTCTAACACACCCAAACACACCTTTCAGGCGAGTTCCATCCTCGTATTACCATCACCATGACTTTTACTTCGTGTTTTTGATTTACTCGAAGACCTGGATAGGTTATCTCGCCGTTTGAGAGGTGTTAGTGCCTCGGTTCGACCCACAACCTTAGGGTTTCGAGGGTTTTATAATAGAAACGGGATTAAAATATAGTTTGGTATCGTGTGTGGTTCTTGTCATGGGTTTTGTGTCATGAAACAAGTCATGCCGTTAACTTGAGCTCACGGCCAAGTGGGTTTTTGGTCTTGTTGAAGTCGTGTCTTGTTGTAAGGTTTTAGTTATTGCTTTGTGTTGCGTTTTAGTCATGGGTTTTCGTCGAGTCATAGGGTTTTGACCTTAATTGGGATTATTGGATGTGGATTTGGTTATGTGGTAGATTGCCGAGAGTGGGATGGATCTGGTTTGTTGAGCTTGTGTTGTCGAGTTTCTACTGTCGTTATAGGTTCTTGTTAACGTTGTGGTGTTATCGTTGTCACCATGTTCTTGTTGTTGTTGTGTTCTAGTCGTTGTTGTTGATGTTTTGGCCGAGGAGTTAGAGACGAGACCTCTAGGGTCTCGGCAAGTGGGATTGTAGTTGTGTTTTTGTTGTGTTTTTTGGTTATAGTGCCGTGAGATAGTAGATGGAGATAGGTTAGTTAGTGAGCCGTAAACGGCCACCATATGTTGAAGTTGTGATTGTGTTGCGGATATTGGTTAGGAGGATTAGTGATGCTTGTGATGATTTGAGCGTGTCGAGCATCATCGAGACTTTCTAGTCCCGTGTGATCTTGACGAGCCAAAATGACTGATGAGGCAAAAAGTGTTACGCTTTTAGGGGGTCATTTAAGCCCTAATCCGTAATTTTTTTTTATCAATATTGCCTTAAATCGTTCCTTTTGTCATTTTAGGTACTTTGGAGAAGAAAACTGGAAAAGGAAGCATTTTGGACGTTTTTGGAGCATAAAAGTGAAGAAAACGATAAAGTCTCAAAATATGCTAGAAATTGTACCAGATGGCGTCACGCTCTACCAGGTTACGTCGTCACGCTTTGACAACAAGGTGGATTATTTTTGCACTAGACGCCCCAGAAAGATTTTGGAGATTTAATACGTGACAGCGTCACATGTTACCAGATGTAGGTCGTCACATTATAAGCTAAAGTGAGACGGCCCAGAGAAGATTAAAGGGGGATGGCGTCAAAAGTGGATCTGAGCAACCCGAATAGTGTTTTGGCGGCGAGGTGACGACATCACGCCCTATAAGGTGACGCCGTCAGATTGTAAATTCTATATATATTCGTCTAATTTTCATTCATTAGTGTGCAACTTTTGGGAAGAAACCCTAGCTTGTTTTTCTACTGTATTTTTAAGGGTTTTCCACCCTTGAAACTTAGATGCTTAATTGAAGATAAGTCCTGATAAGTTCTTTCCAAATCATTCAATACGTCTATGTATTGTGTGATTATATCTTATGCTTGTCTTTCAATTAACATGTTAGGCTAGGTCTTTATTGTGTTTACTTGGATCTAATGAAACCTAGCTATTGATTATATGTTGTTGGTTTGTTTGTGATTATTGTGGGTGGGTGAAGTCGATGTTAGGCTTAAGAAAACTGGCTAACCTCCTATACGGTAACTTTCTTGAACGTCTTAAGAAACATGAATCGAATGTGTACTACGATTATTTGGTTGTATTTAATGCATGAGCGAATTCTAATGATCCTATGTTAGGAGCTTTTAGTCGGCTCGACATAGGAGTGAAGTAGGAGCTTATAGAGTTAGGGAAGATCGTATACGGCCCTACTAATGGTTTAAAGGAATACAACCCGTCATCCACACAATTACAACAAACCAATTAACATATAAAAGATAGCTAGGGAGTAAGGAAATCTAAGGAAACACATATTTCTCTCATATAAGTTTCACAACCATTTAATTTTTCTTGTTATTTTATTTTATTTGCAAAAGTAGTTATTTGGGTTAGTTGACAAGCAACGAATTCTGCCCACTCTTCCAAAAACCGAGATTTTTACTTGCTTTCATAAAACATAAAAATACAAAAAGAATCATCCCTCAACCCTTAGACCTAATTAGAGTAGCTTTTCAAGCCTAACGACACTATTCCCCGAGAGAACGATCAATCCCCCGGTACTTGCCACTTCACTATACTACATCGGTCAGGTACACTGCCTGGTGGGGGTTGTAAGCTTCTCAAGATCCCTTGAGAGGTAAAACCTAAGTGCAAAGGTTGCAAAACCCACGCATCAAGTTTTTGGCACCGTTGCCGGGGAATAGTTATTGTTTAGGTTGAAAATTTTATTTTTACTTAGGTCTACTCATTAGAATCCTTTCTAGTGAGATTTTTTATTTTATTTTTCTAGGTTTTCTTTAGTCTATCTTTTTTCTTTGTGTTTTTGTTCGTAACCATTACCATCCGACATCATGGAAGGTGGTAATATCCTTGATCCCAACAACCCACCACAACCAAACCCACCTCCTAGAGCCCGTACTTTAGGAGAATACCCCCGTCCTAGCCACCAAGGCTATCGAAACACCATTGAGCTCACCCAAGGAGCCAATGTGTCTCCCTTGCGATCCGACACCATCCGGTTGGTGCAAAGCGGATGTGCATTCCATGGACTTCGTTCCGAAGATCCAAATCAACACCTCAATGACTTCCTTAAGATCGTAGATTCCATAGACCTTGATGTTGACACTCGAGAGACTACCCGACTACGTTTCTTTCAATTCTCTCTGCGAGACCAAGCTAGTCAATGGCTAGAACGTCTACCCGCAGGATACATCACCTCTTGGGATAATCTCACCACTCGCTTCCTTGCTCAATTTTTCCCACCGGGGAGAACCACAAAGCTAAGGAATGACATCTTGGCGTTCCAACAACGTCAAGGCAAAACCCTCTACAAGGCATGGAATCGATTCAAGGACTTACTACAAAAAGTCCCTAACCATGGCATAGACCTTTGGCTCCAAGTCTAAATTTTCTATGACTATATCAATATCCCCACGAAGCAAACCATTGACCAAGTGGCCGGTGGCAAGCTACGTGATCTAAGTGCGGAACAATCATGGGAACTCATAGAAGATCTTGCTCTCTATGATAACGAAAGTTGGAATGATCCCCCGTGATTTAAACAAAACGGTCAAGGCAATATCTTTGCCTTCGAATAATTCAAGCACTTCCGACCGTAGGATCATGGAACTTGAGGACTGATATGTGCTATTTTACACATACTTTTGACCTTAGTTTAAGTGTGTATAAGACCAAAATCTAACGTGAAACGCCAAAGATATAGTGTTTTTGTGTTTGTGACTGTGCAGGAAAGGATATTGCATAAACGGCATGAAAACCAACCAAATAACCCTAAACGAGCACGAGATTTGGAAAAGAGTCAAGAAGCCGAGTCAAAGATGAAATTTACTCAAGTAAAGCCCGTGACGATGTTTTCATTACTTAAAGGCTCGTGAATATGAAAGAGATACTTAATCGAAGATTAAAGATGATTATCATGTATAAGCTTCCCAAACTCGAGCAAGTGGTCACTTTTATATCATTGAAGACTTTTTGAAGACTCGTTAACATATTCCTCAAGATTACAAGGACTTAAGTTTACTTTTTAGAAGTCGTTTAGTAGTGTAATGAAAGTTTATGTGTTACTTTCATGAACAAATAGAGTTAAGGGGGCTAGATGTAAAAGGAATCCACCATGGAAACCTTAAATACCCACCTTAAGCTTCATTTTGAAGCTAGTCTTCATTTTAGTTTTTCATTATGTCATTTTAATTTTATGTCATTTACTTTACTTGTCATTTATTTTCTTGTCATTTAAAATTTATGTCAATTTAATTTTCATGTCTTGATTTACTTATTGTCATTTTAATGCTTTAATCTTTACAAGTTCTTTTCTTAATCTTTACAACTTTTTATAAATTTTCTTTGTCACCTTTGCATGTTTTTTATTTGAGTTTCATAAAAAAGCTTATGGGTTAGGGCTTGCAAAAGAAGCCGTGGCTTATTTGCTTATTTATAAGCTTATTTTGTGTCTAAACGTTATTTTTATTAAGTTTTAACAAGTTGTATTTATTTTTTTATTAAAGTTTGTGGTCACGTTAAGTTTTTTTTAAAAAAAAGTCCAGTATATTTTTTTTAGGGTTTAGTAGCGAGTTTGGATTTGAATATAGCGAGTATGTTCTTTCCTAGGGTCTAGCGAGTATTAAGTTTGAGTGTAGCGAGTATGGAGTGAAATAGTCTAGCGAGTATCAGCTTGAGTCTAGCGAGTTTGGGCTTTTGCAAATCCTAGCGAGTATGACAATTTTTTGGTCCTAGCGAGTTTGTATCCAAGTGTAGCGAGTATGGAGTGAAATAGTGTATAGCGAGTTTGTGTTTCAAAAAGTAGGTAGCGAGTATTATTTTTATGTCTTAGCGAGTATTGAGTCAAGTTTTAGTAGCGAGTATTGTTCTTTATTGTGTCAACTTTATTTTTAGTTCATTTTGAGTCGTGTCTTATTTTCTTCTTCTCTTTTCTTATTTCTTTTACAAGCCGAGCTAGGCTTTTATTTTCTCCATCGTTCATCGAGTGGAGTTTTGTTTGGTTCATTCCTAAACGAAACTCTGCCGAAATTTCTTTTAATATTTTTTAACTTAGCTTATTTTTATTTTCACTTGTTTTATTTTCTTTTCAACGTTTTCTTTTCTTTACCTTCATTAATTAAATTTAAAAAACCTAAAAACATTTTACATTTCGTATTTCATTTTGATTTCTTTTATTTACTTTATCTTTATTTCTTTTATTTCTTTCTTTTATTTCTTTTTACGTTTATATTTTCTTTTCTCGTTCATTTTAATTTCTTTACTCACGTTTTACTTTTCTTAAAGTTTTAAATAAAGTTTAGTAGCATAAAAAAAACCAAAACATATCTTTAAACCCATTCATCTCACATAACTCACGGTTTTGAACAACTAAGATCCATTCAACCCTCGTTGGGACTACGATACCTAGTGGTTCTTGCTTTCATAGCTAGATTACACCTTGTCAAGGACCAAGTCAAGTATCTAATGAAATCCTACGAAGCTCCTAAACCTTCAAGCCAAGTGAACAAAATCACTTCTCTATGCGAGTATTGTAGTGGTCCCCACGACAGTCGAGATTGCATAGAACTCCCTGAACAAGCTTTTGCAGACTACGCATCCTCACGTACCGATGGAGTGGAAGAAAAGTGGTACACTCTCAAACCCGAGCCAAACCCTTACGGTGATTCTTACAACTCCTCTTGGAAAAATCACCCGAACTTTAGGTGGAAGCAAAACCAAAACACGCCCCAAAACAATTCTTCAAATCCACCTAATCGTTTTCAATCAAACGGTTCATCCTCAAACCGTACTTTCAACAACAATCCTTTCAATAACTATGGTAGTACCAATAATTTTGAAGGAATGATGTCTAAGTTTATGGCCTCTCAAGACGCTTGTATATCCAAGTTTGAATCCGATTTCAAACAAAAGCAAAGAGATGACCAATAAGATCGACACCTTGTTGAAAGTTCTCAATGACCGAGAGATGGGAGCCCTCCCAAGCGACACAGTCAAGAACCCGAAACAAAACGTTAACTCTATTTCTTTGGTTTCGTCTCCTAGAGCTTGCCCGTAATACTATTTGGTCAATGCCATGAGCACGTGTTTCAAACAAACCCAAATCCCTCAAAAAACCATGAGAATAGGATATCCAACACTAAATCGGTCAACAACATAGTTGAAACACCACCCATTCAAGACCTTGACGAAGAATTCGAGGAACTTCGCCTTGAACGTCCGGTTATTGATGTTTTAGCACGAGCTCCGTACTATAATGCCCTCTTAGAAAAATATGAGAAGAAGCTCAAGTTAGGCAACAAGGGGACCACCTTCGTTTGAAACAAGTTACCTAAGAAATTAGACGACCCGGGCTTATTTGTCCTACCGTGCAAGATCGGTAATTCGGAGGCTTATGACATATTAGCCGATCTTGGATCAAGCCTTAACTTACTTCCATTACCTCTCTACACCACCCTCAAACTAGGAAAGCTAGAAGAAACTGAGGTAATAATAGGTTTAGCGGATGGAAGTGTAGCATACCCGGTAGGAATAGTAAAGGACGTGGTAGTACACATAGGGAAGTTGACAATTTTAGCCGATTTCCACGTCCTCAACATGGTTAGCGACCCCACATGCCCTTTGTTGACAGGAAGAGGATTTCTAGCCACCGCAAGTGCTATGATTGATTGTAGAGAATCTAAGATAGCGGCAGGAGAAGGAGAAACTTGGTAGGTATATGATGTTAAGAAAAACGCCTATGACACCCTTAAGGAATCAACCGATGTTAATAGGAGACCCTCTAGATACGGACCATGGTTAGATGGAGACTTCATAGGACCCCAATGCCTATTCTACCTAGAAGACGAATTTGTGAACCGAACACGAATGGTAGAGCAACTTTTGGCTAGGGACACCGAGTTAGACCCTTTTGAAGATCCCCTAGTTTTTAGAAAGATGACTGACTTCCTAGGAGTTTTGCCAATCAACCTAGAAATGAATAAGTGGAAAAGCGAGGATGATAAACATAAATGGAATTGGAAAAAACCACCTAAGGAAGGAGATGGATCATGGCACATAAAGATGACTTTATATGATCTGGATGGGGAGAAGTTTGAGAGGGCATATCTCACCAAACGCACCAATAGGAAACTTCCAACCAAAATCAACCCTAAGGATGTCCTCGATGCGGAACTCACCTACGTAGGATAGTGTGACTTTGAGTCTAGCTACAAGACTCACTAATAAAGAAAAGCGCTTCTTTGGGAGGCAACCCAAGCTTTATTTGTTTTGTGTGTTTATTTATTTGAATTTATTTGTTTCCGTATGTGTGTTTTATTTTTATTGTTATTGATTCATGTTTCAAAATAAGATTGTAAAAATGATTTATTTTGTTTTTAACTTCGTCTTAACTACATATAAAGGTATTTTGCAAAAGATAAGTGTAAGGGAAATCTAAATTTGTTAATAAGAATGAATTGGAACATGAATTGTAACGATATAAAATGAACATACATATTAGAATCTGTTCGAGTCAAATGCTTGTATCGAGTCATAATGAAATTTTACAGGATTCCAGGAATTGAGGTAATTGTTTTTCCAGAAATTTTCCGGAAACTAAACATAAAGATTCTGTCAGATCAATTCTGACGGTGTCAGGCTTTAAAACCTGACGGCGTCAGGCTTTGATTCCAGAAAAAGTTTTTAAAATTTAGTTTTTCTGCCGGATTATAAAAATTAATGCATCTTTAATTCTAGGAATCTGCAAATATTTTCATTCCACAAGCATTATATCCTTATATAGAATTTGCCGCCAATTTTACGCAAGGTTTGCCTAGATTGTTTTCTCAGTTTTAACAGGTTACATTGGACAAGAAGATGAACATGGAATCAAGTTCATGACATCAAGCTTTTGGAGTCACTCTAATCTTGGAGCTTTTACATCATCTTGGAAGAATATCTAACCATGTTACCACACGATCCACGTCAAACGAATCAGGGGAGTATTTGTTCATTTTTTCATTTTCTTTACTTTTACATCTTTTATGTAAACATTGGGGACAATGTTCGGTTTAAGTGTAAGGGGGTAAATGAAGACACCTTAGAAAATGCAATTACGCTTCATTTTTGTTTTGTTTAATGGTAGATGTGTAATAAAACCGAGAGAAATATTTGTTAGGGCAATTTTAGCGCAAATTTAAAATTTTTTACAACATTTAGGAGTGAAACTTTGGTCTTAATATGCGTCTCATGGATAGGGAATTGTAATACTAGCACAAAAACCGTACCACTCAAAAATTTTCCCCCAAATATGTGAGGTTCGCCCCTAGAATTGTTAGGAAAAGCATTCATCTTTGATGCTTGTGTGTGTACCGGTAGCCTATAGATGCTAGAACTTGGATTAGTGACCATCCCAAATCCACAAGTGAGACTACATTCGTGTAGTTAGATTTACTACATGATAAGAGGCATTAGGATAACCCATGTTTTACACCCGTAATATAATTACTTTGACAACATTAGTCAAGTAATTCTCCCATACCCTAGCGATGTACTCATTTTTAGTACACGATACCCCTAGTACACCCCTCAGAACCTATCTTTTCGTTTCTAACTTTAAGCATTTTACTTAAAGGAAGAATTTATTTACAATCCACCCCCAAATGTATACCCAAATCGCCTTAGCCTACCTTGTTGCACTCATCTTTAGTGCATTATTGTTACATGTTTAAACCCTTAGTTAATTGTCTAATTGATTACATGGTTGCTAAGTCTAGTCATATCCTTGTACATATTGTTTTGGGACGATTGGGACTCATGGGTAAAGTACTAATGTAATGGAGTAATGGGGAAGAAGTCAATTATTACCCCCACATGTGCGTTAATGTTTTAAAGTACTCAAAGTTTTTCAATTATCTTAATTCGAGTCATTAGAATAGTTAATTGTAAAGTATGTAAAAGTTCAAGTGTAAGGGGAGAACCGAGGCCCATATGATGTATTATTTTGGATGGTAGGGCAAGAGTGTATGGAAAAAAAAGTCGAAAAAAAATCAATAAAACAAGAAAAACGAAAAAATATTGGAAAAAGAAAAGTAGAAAAGACATACGGACTACAATCCCGTTTCATTTTATTTTTATTTATGTTTATGTTATTTTCTTATTAGCTTAAGTCGAGTCGAGTCTTGGCTTAACAACGCCACTTCGTGCATGTATTTGATCAAGATAATTAACTCGCCACCACTAAAAATACCCTTTATTCCAACCAAACCGTGTTTATCATATCCCTACACCTAACATTATAACCCTTTGTAAAGCCCTCTTTGATAGTTTATCATAGGTGCTTACGCCTAGTTGAGGAGGTTTTCAATCCTTTCCCAAGCCTATGGTAATCTATTTGCTATGGCAGGTAGTGAGTGATATTTCTTCCATTTTCATCTAGTTATATAGGTTTATAACACCCGAGAGATGAGAGTATCCAAACACTATTTGTGAGGAGCTAGTGTATGATTTCCGTGCTTGTTATGACTAGGGTGGAATAAGTGTTTGTTGTAATTACTTTTATATTAGTGTTAAATGACCCCTAGCTCATATTTTGATTGGAATAAAAGCGCATTTACTTGAGGACAAGCAAATCTCAAATGTAAGGTTATTTGATGAGGCGAAAAGTGTTACGCTATTAGGGGGTCATTTAAGCCCTAAACCGTAATTATTTGATCAAATATTGCCTTAAATCGTTCCTTTTGTCATTTTAGGTACTTTGGAGAAGAAATCTAGAAAAGGAAGCATTTTGGATGTTTTTGGAGCATAAAAGTGAAGAAAACGACAACGTCTCAAAATATGCTGGAAATTGTACCTGATGGCGTCACGCTCTACCAGGTGACGGCGTCACGCTTTGACAACAAGATGGATTATTTTTGCACTAGACGCCCTAGAAAGATTTTGGACATTTAATACGTGACGGTGTCACGTGTTACGAGATGTAGGTCGTCACGTTATAAGCTAAAGGGAGACGGCCCAGAGAAGATTAAAGGGGGACGACGTCAGAAGTGGATCTGAGCAATCCGAATAGCGAGGTGACGGCGAGGTGATGGCGTCACGCCCTATAAGGTGACGCCGTCAGATTGTAAATTCTATATATATTCGTCTAATTTTAATTCATTAGTGTGCAAATTTTTGGAAGAAACCCTAGCTCGTTTTTCTACTGTATTTTTTAAAGGATGCTTAATTGAAGATAAGTCCTTTCCAAATCATTCAATATGTCTATGTATTGTGTGATTATATCTTTTGCTTGTCTTTCAATTAACATGCTAGGCTAGGTCTTTATTGTGTTTACTTAGATCAAATAAAACCTAGCTATTGATTATATGTTGTTGGTTTGTTTGTGATTATTGTGGGTGTGTGAAGTTGATGTTAGGCTTAAGAAAACTGGCTAACCTCCTATACGTTAACTTGCTTGAACGTCTTAAGAAACATGAATCGGATGTGTACTACGATTATTTGGTTGTATTTAATGTATGAGCGAATTCTAATGATCCCATGTTAGGAGCTTTTAGTCGGCTCGACAAAGGAGTGAAGTAGGAGCTTATAGAGTTAGGGAAGATCATACACGGCCTTACGAATGGTTTAAAGGAATACAACCCGTCATCCACACAATTACAACAAACCAATAAACATATAAAAGATAGCTAGGGAGTAAGGAAATCTAAGTAAACACATATTTCTCTCATATAAGTTTCACAACCATTTACTTTTTCTTGTTATTTTATTTTATTTGCAAAAAGTAGTTATTTGGGTTAGTTGACTAGCAACTAATTCCGTCCACTCTTTCAAAAACCGAGATTTTTACTTGCTTTCGTAAAACATAAAAATACAAAAAGAATCATCCCTCAACCCTTAAACCTAATTAGAGTAGCTTTTCAAGCCTAACGACACTATTCCCCGAGAGAACGATCAATCCCCCAGTACTTGCCACTTCACTATACTACATCGGTCAGGTACACTGCCTGGTGGGGGTTGTAAGCTTCTCAACATCCCTTGAGAGTTAAAACCTAAGTGCAAAGGTTGCAAAACCCACGCATCAATGACTTTAGACTTCTAATGTTGACTATTTGACCCTTGATAAAAGTGAAATCAAAGTGAACTCAAAAATGTGAGATAACTCGAGAAAATATAAACTATACTTGAACGTTAAATGACACACTTATATGTTTATATTAATAGCTTTAAATATTAACTAACGAATAAACATCGTTACTTAATATTTATAAGTTACCGATAATTATTAAATACCAAAAATATGTTATATAATGTTTTATTATTAAGAAATATTAAGCGACGTTAAAACGTTAATTAATATTTCTAAAGTTAAAAAGGAAACGTTAAATAACAAAAAGAACGTTATTTAATATCTTACAGAATTAATGAATAAAACGGTATTAAATTTAATATAGACGAGTTACTAATCGTTTCGAGGGCACGTTAATCGAGACTTACCCTTTAGGAGGTATTGAGGTTCGTGTTAGTGTATGTCGAGTTACGGATTGGTTAACATTAATATAACCATCTGACACGGTTAACGGACTAATTGGGTTACTAAATCTAATTAGGGTTTAACAAACGCGTCGGGGGAGAATATTAATGGGTGACCCATCCTATGACTTACCGTCTCCTTACTAGGTATGGATTAACTATAGATTAATAAGTACGCTAAAGGAATTGTTGAACTTACCGTATTGGTAAGTACGTTAAGTACCCAATAATTCGTCCAAACTACTTATTAAACTTTCGTTACTCGAGGTTGACTTTGACCATAGGGTCGACTTAGTAGCCGTTTAGGTGTGATTATTTTGAGGTGGCCTACGTAGTTTGACCCAGTCTTCTTGTATTAAGTTTTGTCGTGTTTCTTGTCAATGTCGTTTGCTATTCGTCTCTTGGCGTGAGTACTATTGAGTCTTGTCTCGTTTCTCGTCAATTTCGCTTGTTTATTCTTTGGCGTGAGTTCACTTGAGTCTATGTCGTGTCCTCACTTCACACACAATGATACCAAACACAAACACTAATAAATGGATAACGAGAGATTGGAGATTTAAGAATGGGTATTATTTGGGAGTAGTTAGCTTATGGAGGAATTAGTTCATCGCTGAGGATCTCATATTAAGATAAGCCTTGGGTACAGAAGACTGCGCTGTTTCCCTGCCGAAGTACCGCCTTCTTGATGCTGTTGTGATCTGCTAGATGCCAGTTGTGTCCATCGTGTGTTATCGCTTTGCTATGGCCCAGGTGAGTTCATAGCCCATATTTTATTGTTTTCTATTCTTTGGGGAAGAATACATGCTCTTCGCTATACTCTTCGTTATCTCATTGATCTCTTGGTCATTTCTTTGGTGTTGTGATGTCATTGGTTTTCATTATGAGTTGTTGCGTATATGATATTTGTTATGTTGTTGGTATGTTTATGATATTGGTTATGTTGTCGATTTGTTATGATATGATTGAGGTATAGGAATAGGCTACGAGTGCCGACTATCGACTTTACAGCAGAAGTGTGATAGAATTGGCGGCAAGTGCAGCATAGCTATAGTGTGCACCTATAGGACTTCTCTCTAGTTCATTATTGATGCGGATTGTGATATGTCATCGCGGTTTAGCAGTATTAATGCCTAATCAAGTTTTAAATTTATATTTAGCCGACTTATCAATAACACACACACTTAACGAGCAGTGTACCCGGTCAGTATGAATATAATGGTAAGTAGAGTGTCGATCACTAAGACTGGAACGTATTATCTAGTTAACCTAATCAGTATTTTAATATCCTACGTTAGTTTTACAGTCTAATCTAATGAAAGGGGGGGTTCAGCCTGAGAGACTGGCACAGTTTGGTTTTATTAAATAGTAAACTAAACTAATGAGCATGAATCAGCGAATAGCAAACACGTACACAGATAGATAGTTAGAAGCAGAAGAAGGCATGTCCTGATGGTTAAGTAGCTTGTCACTTGTTCTATTGCTAGTTCTATATGAAGCGTATAATAATTTAATCTTTCTCATTGGATCTCATTATATCGGCGAGTAAACTCTTAATGATCACTTATGTTTATCATATTTATCTAAAGACATCAGCTAAATAGGCGAGGAACAGGTATGGTAGCCCAAAAGACTTAACTGAACACAGAGGTTATCAATGCACTAATATAAGTCACCAAAAACATCATCATATAGACTTTAATTGATGGGAAAGCAATTTTAAGGGGTGCGGTATGGTAGCCGATGTCAGCCCATCAATCCTGATGAGTTAAAGCGTACTATTACAATAAAACAAAACTATATACATGCAGGACCTTCTTACAGCTCTAATATCTTCGATTTGGGTGTGTCTTGTGATGCTTATTCGACTGAGTTTGTCTCCTTAGGGTTATGTTGCACACATAATTCGTATAGGTCTTGGGTATTTATAGTTTCTGTCTGAGGGTTTGAGGCGGCGCATCGAGTAAGTAGATGCAGCGCATTGACTTAACTTCACATGGATTTCAAGATTAATATATTCTGGAATATTCGTACACCGTCTTCAGATGTGGCGTATCTTGATCTTTTATGCGGCACATGTCCTTCAGTATCTTGGATTGTATCTGGTGAAGTCTTGATAGTTATACGCCGTATTTCAGAAGTATAATACGGCGTATCTGGAGTAGAACAAGCTTGATCTTCTTCGTTGACCAAAGTTTCATAAGCGGCGCATGGTAAAATTCCATGCGGTGCATTCTTCAAAGTCAGGTAATGGTATTCGAATTCATCTAAGTATGATATTGCGGCGTATCTGTTGATAGAGATACGGAACATCTTCTGGATTTCAGTAGACTTTTGACAACTTGCTTGTTTTTCTCCATAATTCGTCCAAAATCGCCAAGTTTCACCAATTCCTTGTTTTTACCCGAGAATTACTAAAGTAAACAATTTAGCATCGATTCTCATAGATAATGTAGTAAAACCAAGTCAAATAAATAGGATAAATGATGACAATAATATGTACTTATTTGATGTCATCAAATATCCTCCTACTTGAACTTTACTTGTCCCCAAGTAAACCTTAGATTAAAATTATGAAAATGTATCCTAAAAGGTATTAGGATTTATTTGTATCATTAAGCATGTATTCGTTTTATAATCACACAACCAAACACTTTAACGAAGTAGAAACAAAATAAATTTTCAATATCAAAACAATTCTAAATCGTTTAGTTGCTTAGTCGTGACGAATATTCTATCATAAGCTTGACAATTATACACATCTCCCCCACTAAAGCCAAGGAGTAACAAGTCTAAAGCGGTAAATAGGGTTTTGAGGCTTAAGGGTTGAACCTAGCTTTGTTCAAACATTTCCTGCATAAACTTAGTAGATCGCTGGTGCGATTCTTCGACGCTTCAACTAACGGATGGTCACTAGTGCACTTCTTGGATCGCTGGCGCGTTTTTTGCATAACGGATGGTCACCATGTCATACACTAGATCGCTAGCGCGATAGTGAATTAATCTAATAGTCGGATGGTCACTACCTTATTCATACATTTAATATTTTTACTAAGCCATCATCATATCTGGATGCTCGAAAGCTAACAACGAATATAACAATACGGTTGGGTAAGGATAACATTTAGGATATAAATTGGTGTAAAATAAAAATAAACAAATAAATAGATTAAAATCCTAAGTGTGGTTAATTACTTTCCCAACCATCCCATGAATAAAACTCATATCATTGAATAACTCACGCTTTTGACTCTTGTGAATCACGCTTTAGGTAGACACGAATTATACTCAATAAAATCTTAAACAAATAATAAACCGTAGTTGGCGTTCCCATAACGGCTAACTCCCATTCAATTCTCGGATTTTTATCTTTCTGTTTGTGTCGAGTCTGTCAGACCTGCAGAAGATGCGGCGCATCCCCATCATAAGATGCGGTGTATCAACTGCACAGGTCATATCCGTTTTAATTTTCTGCATTTTTATTTTCTTTTGAACATTCTGTCAGTTCATTTAATACGGCGCATCCCTATTTAAGGATGCGACGCATTGATTTTCTGATTCGTATTAATTCTGGGCTCGGTACGGCGCATCCTCTTCCATAGGATGCGGCGTATCGACTGACATGATGATTTACAGTTTTTATTTTTTAGATTTATTTTTACTAACTACTAATAAATTATGCAAGTTTGAACCTTCTTAACTCAGGTGTGTTAAAGTTTTGGTGGTAAAGTTTTTTAGGTAGGCATTAATTTTGCGGCTTATCTAGAGTAGAACAAGCTTGATCTTATTCGTTGACCAAATTTTCATAAGCGGCGCATGGTAGAATTCCATGCAGCGCATTCTTCAAAGTTAGGCAATGGTCTTCGAATTCATCTAAGTATGATATTGCGGCGTATCTGTTGATAGAGATACGGCGCATCTTCTGGATTTCAGTAGACTTTTGACATCTTGCTTGTTTTTCTCCATAATTCGTCCAAAATCGCATAGTTTCACTAATTCCTTGTTTTTACCTGAGAATTACTAAAGTAAACAATTAAGTATCGATTCTCATAGATAATGTAGTAAAACAAATCAAATAAATAGAATAAATGATGACAATAATATATACTTATTTGATGTCATCAAATATCCCCCCACTTGAACTTTACTTGTCCCCAAGTAAACCTTAGATTAATTTATGAAAATGTATCCTAAAAGGTATTAGGATTTATTTGTATCATTAAGCACGTATTCATTTTATCATAATCACACAACCAAACACTTAACGAAGTAGAAACAAAATAAATTTTCAATATCAAAACAATTCTAAATCGTTTAGTTGCTTAGTCGTGACAAATATTCTATCATAGGCTTGGCAAGTATACGCATCTCCCGCACTAAAGCCAAGGAGTAACCAGTCTAAGGCGGTAAATACGGTTTAGAGGCTTAAGGGTTGAACCTAGCTTCATTTAAACATTTCCTGCATAAACTTAGTAGATCGCTGGCGTGAGTCTTCGACGCTTCAACTAACGGATGGTCATTAGTGCACTTCTTGGATCGCTGGCGCGTTATTTGCATAACGGATGGTCACCAAGTCATACACTAGATCGCTAGCGCGTTAATCAATTAATCTAATACTCGGATGGTCACTACCTTATTCATAAGCCATCATCATATCCGGATGCTCGAAAGCTAACAACGAATATAACAATACGGTTGGGTAAGGATAACATTTAGGATATAAATTGGTGTAAAATAAAAATAAACAAACAAATAGATTAAAATCCTAAGTGTGGTTAATTACTTTCCCAACCATCCCATGAATAAGATTCATATCATGGAATAACTCACGCTTTTGACTCTTGTAACTCACGCTTTAGGTAGACACGAATTATACTCAATAAAATCTTAAACAAAGAATAAACCTTAGTTGGCGTTCCCATAACGGCTAACTCCCATTCAATCCATAAATATAATACAACAACAAATAGTGGAGATATCTTCCACTTAATACAAAACTTTACATAAGTTGGTTAAAACAAACTTCCAACTTCTTCTTCTTTCTTTTTCTTTTCTATTCTTTTGATTTTTTTTTTTTTTTTTTTTTTTTTTGCTAACATATATGTGTAAAATTTCACAACTTTTCTATCACGATTTTTCCGGATACTTCAGAAATAACCGTAATAGTGAAAGTAGTAAACACACGAAAAATGAACTAAAAATTATACAATATGTACTTTCACTCCAATTGCATTGTGCAATTTCCCGGCCTAACCAAAGATAATAAATTACGCACGCGAACATAGTTAATGTGAGGAAACACACTTTGCCTAAAGTAACTAACCACGGACTTTAATCTATAGGGTAGGCTAAGGTGTAAGGGTGTAATGAAACATTTTAACAAAGGTGTAAGAAACGAAAGGAATGGCTCTGCGGGTTTTTCTAAGGGTATCTTACTCTAAAAGTAAGAGTAAACAAAGGGTTTATACGGGGGTTAACTAACCAATGTAGTTAGTTAATATTACATAACATATATAGGCTTTTTGGGTGTAATCCTAGAAATTTACCAAGTTAGACAAGTCACTCCAATTATATAAATAATACTCATTATGGTGGTCTCGAATAGTATACAAGCCAAGTTCTAAAGTTTACAAGTCACCAGCACACTAAAGTTTTTAATTTTTGGTAAAATAAAGTTATGTGTGCGGCTATGTAATTTAGACTTAAACAAAAACATGCTAAAAAAAGTTTAAATTTTGATAAATTATGCGCATTTTAAGCATATTTGAAAAGTTTGGGACAAGTAAGCGTTCTAATTCTCCATCCCCCCACTTAAGTTAAACAACGTCCTCGTTGTTCGTATTGAAAGTTAAAAATGGAAAATAAAAGAATTAGAACAAAGAAACTCCCCTGAGATTAGCTCTGTATGATCCTCCATTATGCGTTTATAAGCAAAATCTACTTTCTTGTGGATGAGAAACGTTTAAGCTCAATGAATGATGTTTCCACAGAAAGTACATGAATCTATTATACCACAAAACTTTAACACACCTGAGTTAAGAAGGTTCAAACTTGCATAATTTATTAGTAGTTAGTAAAAATAAAACCTAAAAATAAAATAAAATAAAAACTGTAAATCATCAGGTCAGTCGATACGCCGCATCCTATGGAAGAGGATGCGCCGTATCGAGCCTGGAATTAATACAAAATAAAATAAATAAAAAGATAGGATGCATCGCATCTGTTTTACAAGATGCGGCGCATTTGGTTACCAAACAGACAGTTAACAGTCTGTAGAAAAATATAGTATTCCTCATGGCCTTGTCGCTTGCAAGAATTCCAAATGAATGCTGAACATAATGGCAGGCTTCACAATCATACCAAATATCGATCAATAAGTTATAAATATATTAATATGTGGAATCCAAGATCAATACAATCAATAGGTTAATAACATCGGAATAATACAAAGCAAACAAGAACGCTGTGAATTATATAACATGGAATAACAAAAGTGCGCTCATTCTTCTTAGTTCCCCGATATTCCTTTGTTGTATAAGTAACTGCGCCATAGTGTGCGACGTCATTCAAAAATGTGTGTGTGTGTATATATATATATATATATATATATATATATATATATATATATATATATATATATATATATATATATATATATATATATATATATATATATATATATATATATATATATATATATATATATATATATATATATATATATATATATATATATATATATATATATATATATATATATATATATATATATATATATATATATATATATATATATATATATATAATGTATATACATATATGTATATACATGTATGTGAAAACTAATATGGAGAGAAGTGTGTTTACTTAGATTTCCTTACTCCCTATCTTTTACCGATTGATTAGTGTGTATTAATTGCGTGGATGACGGATTGTATTCCTTAATACCATTCGTAGGGGTGTGTACGGACTTCCCCTAACTCTATGAG
>LBNU01010923.1:91109-115668 GCA_014162995.1 Artemisia annua | reverse complement strand
ATATATATATATATATATATATATATATATATATATATATATATATATATATATATATATATATATTTAGTGGCTCTTGGGGTGGAAGCATACACCTCAAGTGTGCATAGTACGTGGACGTCGGCACAGTATGCACAATGTTACCCATGTAGCCAAATATCACAGGGGTCACATTCAGCTTTGGCTAAATTAGTAGCCCCTCTGTTATATATTCATGTAGTCCTCCATATTCGGAAGGTGTTCGGAAAAGTCCGAGTCTTTCATCGGGAGGTCATCCAGAAATCATGAACCTGTGTGGAAGAATCATCTATCAAAGCAAAAAGTTAGTACAGTATTCTGTAAATATGATCGATGCAGCGTATTGAGTAAGTAAATACTGCGCATCGATTAGGTAAAAGTAGATACGGAGTATTTGGGAATACAATGCGGCGTATGAAAGATACATCGCATTATCATAGGGAGATACGCCGTATTTTATAAACTTAATTAATTATAAATAATACGACGCATTCAGTAAAAGAGATGCGCCGCATTAGTCTGAACTTAAGAACAGCGCATACAGATAAACTCAAATAAGTACATTTTATTACCATCATTTATTCTATTTATTTGACTTGTTTTGTTATATTATTTATGAGAATCGGTATTTTAATGTTTACTTTAGTGATTCTCAGGTAAAAACAAGTAATAGGTGAAACTTGTCGATTTTGGACTAATTATGGAGCAAAACAAGCGAGATGTCAAAAGTCTACTGAAATCCAGAAGATACGCCGTATCTCTCTCAACAGATACGCCGCAATAACATACTTAGATGAATTCGAAGACCATTGCCTGACTTTGAAGAATGCGCCTCATGTAAATCTGTCATGCGCCGCATATGAAACTTTGGTCAAAGAAGAAGATCAAGCTCGTTTTACTCCAGATACGCCGCGTTATACATTTGACATATGGCGTATCATATCAAGAATTCACCAGATACAATCCAAGATCACTGAAGGACATGCGCCGCATACAAGAATTATATTACGCCGCATCTGAAGGCGGTGTATGAATATTCCAGAATATAATAATCTTGGACCCCACGCGAAGTTAAGTCAATGCGCCACATTTGCATATTATATGCGCCGCATCGAACCCTCAGACATAAACTATAAATACCCCAAGACCTAGACGAATTTTGTATGCAACATAACCCTAAGGAGCCGAATTCAGACGAACAAACAACACAAGACACACCCTAAACGAAGATACTAGAGCTGTAAGAAGGTCCTGCATGTACTCAATTCATTAAGTAGTTTTGTTTTATTGTAATAGTACGCTTTAATTCATCAGGATTGATGGCCGGTAGTATGTGACTGTGGAAAATCATATGCCGGCCTTAAAATTGCTTTCCCATCAATTAAAGTTTATATGTTTGATGTCATTGGTGAATTTATATTAGGGCTTTGATAACCTCTGTGTCTAGCCGAGCACTGCTTGGGCTGCCATACCCCTTCCTCGCCTATTTAATCTGACGTCTTTGGATAAATAGGATAGTCATAAGTAATCATTAAGGGTTTACTCGCCGATATAATGAAACCAACGAGATAGGGTTAATTAATATACACTTCATATAAAACTAGCAATAAAACAAGTGACAAGCTACTTAATTATCAGGACAGGTCTTCTTACAGTCTCTATTTATCTATCTGTGTACATGTATGCTATTCGCTGATTCGTGCTCATTAGTTTAATTTACTGTTTAATATAACCAATTTGTGTCAGTCTCTCAGGCTGAACCCCCTTTCATTAGATTAGGCAGTAAAACTAACTTAGGATATTAAAATACTGATTAGGATAACTAGATAATACGTTCTACTCTTAGTGATCGACACTCTACTTACCATTATATACAAACTGACTGGGTACACTGCTCGTTAAGTGTGTGTGTTATTGATAAGTCGGCTAAATATAAATTTAAAACTTGAGTAGTGATGCGTGGTTTTGTGACCTTACAACAGGTTTTACCTCTCGAGAGATCTCAAGAGGCTTACAACCCCACCAGGCAGTGTACTTGACCGATGTAGTATAGGATAGTGGTAAGTACGGGGGATTGATCGTTCTCTCACAGGGAATAGTGTTCGTTAGGATAGAAAAGCTACTCTAATAGGTCTAAAGGTGGAAGGAATATTCTTTTTGTATTTTTATATTTTTTAGAAAGCAATTAAAATCTTGGTTTTTGAAAGAAGGGCGGAATTAGTTGTTAATCAACTAACCCAAGTTTACTACTTATGCAAATAAAAATAAATAAATATCTAAACTATTGTGGTTGTGAAAACAATATGGAGAAAATTGTGTTTACTTAGATTTCATTACTCCCTAACTATCTTTTACCGGTTAATTGATATGTGTGTTACTTGTGTGGATGAAGGGTGTATTCCTAATAACTCATGGAGTGGCATACATATCTCTCCAATTCTATGAGCTCTTATCTCGCCCTATGCCATGCACGGCACAACCATAGGGGTTGTAAACAGTGGCTCATGCGTTAAATACTACCTTAATAGCCTAGTATGCCTCGACTACATGTTTCCCAAGACGTTCAAGCACGTTACCATAAAGGAGGTTGGCCAGTTTTCTTGAGCCTAACATCGATGAAACAATCATCCCAACAAACAACAACACACACCAATTAACCAATAATTAATAGTTAGGTTTCATTAGATCTAAGCAAACACTAGAGAATTTAGCTACTCATGTTAATTGAAAGACAAGCAAGATAGATAGACAACCAACACATAGACATATTGATTGAATTAAAGTGAAGACTTATCTTTAATTAAGCACTAGGGTTCCAAGGGTTGGAAACCCTAAAAGTCACAGAAAATTCGTCTTTAGGGTTTGCCCTAAAAGTTCTCCACAAAGTTCCACACATAATGAATGAAAAATAGAAAACTATATATAGATTTTAAGTTCGGACGGCGTCAGCTTATAGGGTCTGACGCCGTCAGCTCGCCGCCATTAGGGTTCTCGGATGGCCTAGATCCATTTGGGACGTGGTCAGCATGTAAAACCTTCTGGGCCGTCTCTCTTTAACTTTGTTCCTGACGGCCTACACCTTTTAACACCTGACGGCGTCAGGTGTAAATTCTTGAAATCTTTCTGGCCCGTCATTTGATAATTGAATTCCACTCTTTTGTCATCCTTGCTGACGGCGTCACCTAGTGACTTCTGATGCCGTCAAGTTGTAAAATCCTGCTTCTTTAAGACTTTGTCTTTCTTCACTTTTATGCTCCAAAAACGTCCAAATGTGCATGTTTTCCAGAATTCCTCTCAAAAGTACCTAAAAAGACAAAAGGAACGATTTAGGGCAATATTTGATCACATTTATACGAATTAGGGCTTAAATGACCCCCTAAAAGCGTAACACTTTTCGTCTCATCAAATACCCTTACACTTGAGATTTGCTTGTCCTCAAGCAAATGAGCTTTTATTCCAATCAAAATATGAGTTAGGGTCATTTAACACGAATATAAAAGTAATTACAACAAATAGTTATTAGACCCTAATCATAACAAGCACAGAAATCATACACTAGCACCTCACAAATAGTGTTTGGATTCTCACATCCTCAAATGTCATAAAGTTTATATCTCATAAATGGACACGGAAAAATAACTCTCACTACCTGTCATAGCAAATAGATTACCATAGGCTTGGGAAAGGATCAATTACTCCTCCACTAGGCGTAAGCACCTAAGATAAACTATCAAATAGGTCTTTATAAAGTTGTAACGTAAGGTGTAGGGATATGATCACACAGTTTGGTTGGAATAAAGGGTATTTTAGTGGTGGCGAGTTAATTATCATGATCAAATACATGCACTCTACATCGTTGCTTAAGTCAAGACTCGACTCAATCTTAGTCTAAAAATGAAATAACAAAAACTAAAAAGGAACATAAAAGGAAACGGGATGGTAGTCCGTATGTTTTTCTTCTTTCTTTTTCATATTTTTTTTTATTTTTCTTGATTTTTCGATTTTTTTTTTATACACTCTTGCCCTACCATCCAAAATAATACATCATAGGGGATTTGCATTCCCCTTACACTTGAATCTTTACATAACTTTACAATCACTATTCTAATGACTCGAATTAAGATAATCGAAAAACTTGGAGTACTTTTGAAATGTTTAGCACATATGGGGGTAATAATGTTGCTCTTCCCCATTACTTAATCACGCTAGTACTTTACCTATGAGTCCCAATCGTCCCAAAACAATATGTACAAGGATATGACTTAACTTAGCAACCATGTAATTGACCGGATAATTAACTAAGGGTTTAACAAATGTTTTCACAATAATGCACCAAAGGTGGGTGCATACAAGGTAGGCTAAGGCGATTTGGGTGTACATTTAGTGGGGTGTAACAAATTCTCACTTTGAGTAAGATGCTCAAAGGTCGAAACGAAAGTATAGGCTCGGAGGGGTATACTAGGGGTATCGTGTACCAAAAGTGGATACAACGCAAAGGGTGTGGGAGAATTACTTGACCAATGAAGTCAATGTAATTATAACAAATATACGGGTGTAAAACAATGGGTTAATCCTAATGCCTCTTATCATGTAGTAAATCTTAACTACATGAATGTAGTCTCACTTGTGGATTTGAGATGGTCCTAACGCAAGTTCTAGAATCTGAATACTACCGGTACTCACATCATAGCATCAAAGATGGATGCTTTTCCTACCAATTCTAGGGGCGAACCTCACATATTTCGGGTGGAAAAGTTTTTTAGTGTTATGGTTTTGTGCTAGTCATACAATTTCCTATCCATGAGACGCTCATTAAGATCAAGGTTTCACTTCTAAATGTTGTAAAAAATTTTAAATTGGCGCTAAAATTGCCCTAACAAACATTTCTCTTGGTTTTATTACAAATTTACTATCAAACAAAGCAAAACATCAAGCGTAAGTATATTCTCAACGGTGCTTTCATTTACCCCCCTTACACTTAAACCGAACATTGTCCCCAATGTTCAAATAAAAGACGTAAAAGTAAATAAGATGAAAGAATGAAATCAAATACTCCCCTGAATCGTTTGTTGTTGATAATGATGTAACATGGTTAAATCTTCTTCCAAGAGAGACGAACGTTCAAAGCTTCCCTTCCAAAATAATAAACGTCTTCTTGTCCAAAATAACCTGTAAATCTGAAAAAGATAAAGGCCAACCTCGCGTAAAATCGGCGGTAAAATCTACATAATAAGATATAATGCTTGTGGAATGAATATTTTTGCAGAATTCCTGGAGATTATAAGTTAAGGAATTGACAAAACTTTTTAGGTTTCCGGAAAAATACAAAACTTTCAAAAATTACAGAAAATTATAGCCTGACGCCGTCAGGTATTAACCCTGACGCCGTCAGAAAGTCCTGGCAGAATTCTCATGTTAAGTTTCCGGGAAAAATTCTGGAAAAACTAGATCTTACTTCCTGGAAATCCTCCAAAAATTCATTATGACTCGATACAAGCATTTGACCCAAACAAGTACTAATATGTATGCTAATTTCATTGTTATGATTCATGTTCATTCGTTCTATATAAACCGATTTAGATTTCCCTTACACTTAGCTTTTGCAAAATACATTTATATGTAGTTAAGACGAAGTTAAAAACAAAATAAAGCATTTTCACAATTTAGTTTGAAGCATGAATCAATAACAAGAGATATAACTTACATACGGAAACAAATAAACGCATAAAAAAAACACACAAAACATAGGTTGCCTCCCAAGATGCGCTTTTCTTTATTTACAAGTCTTGTAGCTAGACTCAAAGTCACCCTATCCGACATAGGTGAGTTCCACATCGAGGATATCCTTAGGGTTGATTTTGGTTGGAAGTTTCCTATCGGTGCGTTTAGTGAAGTATGACCTCTCAAAATTCTCTCCATCCGGGTCATATAAAGTTATCTTAATGTGCCACGATCCATCTCCTTCCTTAGGTGGCTTTTTCCAATTCCATTTGTGCTTATCACCTTCGCTTTTCCACTTATTCATGGCTAGGTTGATTGGCAAAACTCCTAGGAAGTCGGTCATCTTTCTAAAAACTAGGGGATCTTCAAAGGGATCTAGTTCGGTGTCCCTAGCTAAAATTTGTTCTACCGTTTGTGTTCGGTTTACAAATTCTTCTTCTAGGTAGAATGGGCGTTGGGGTCCTATAAAGTCTCCATCTATCCATGGTCCGTATCTAGAGNCTGACACCGTCAGGTGTTAATCCTGACGCCGTCAGAAAGTTCTGACAGAATTCTCATGTTAAGTTTCCAGGAAAAATTCTGGAAAAACTAGATCTTACTTCCTGGAATTCCTGCAAAAATTCATTATGACTCGATACAAGCATTTTGATTCAAACAAGTACTAATATGTATGCTAATTTCATTGTTATGATTCATGTCCATTCGTTCTATATAAACCGATTACTAATATGTATGCTAATTTCATTGTTATGATTCATGTCCATTCATTCTATATAAACCGATTTAGATTTCCCTTACACTTAGCTTTTGCAAAATACCTTTATATGTAGTTAAGACAAAGTTAAAAACAAAATAAAGCATTTTCACAATTTAGTTTGAAGCATGAATCAATAACAAGAAATATAACTTACATACGGAAACAAATAAAATCAAATGAATAAACAAAACACACAAAGCATGGGTTGCCTCCCAAGAAGCGCTTGTTTTTGTTCGAGTCACGAGCCTGACTCTACCCTTATTTAACGGAAATAGGGGAGGTTTTCCCTACACTTAGGATTAAGTGCGGGTGGAAGTAGCGATACACACCATCTCGGTGGAAGTATTCCACGTGAGGGAAGAGTGGTGGATGAATTATATGCTCAAAGATGTGGGATCCTATCATCATAACCTTACCTAATTCAATTCGGTCAATGGGTGAATTAAAGTTTTCTCCTAAAAAGGGATCATCTTCTATCAACTTCGAGAGACTCCTAGTTGGAAATCCATCTTGGCATAATAAACCCGGTTTAAACCCATAATGTTTCTTGTGATAAATCATGAATGGGTGATGTAAGTATGTAAGGTCATGGTTCACTCCTATATCAGCTTCCACTCCACATGGCCTAGAGTCTACTACCTTAATCTTAACATTACCCGAACTACATGGTTTGATGGGTGGATTTGAAGTTGGAAGAGTTTTATGGCAAAGATTTGAGCTTTTGTCATTTTCATATTTAGTATGCTCCAACGGTTCTTCATCCATTCCGGTTCCCATCTTTTTTATTTCAACGTCATCTTCGTCTTCGTATTCAAACTTGTTTTCATCGAAGAAGTGGAGTGTTGGCGTTTTGAAGGTGGAATGTTTGAAAGAGGTTTTATGGATAATGGGTTTTGTTTGAGAAACCATTGAGACCCTATGCATCAAGGTTGGTTTGAGTGGTTCAGAGGTTATGGTATAGGCGTGAGAGTTCTCTTTCTCATTGTGCCAACCGCTGCTTGTTTCACTAGGGACTGAGAGTTCAAAAATCTTTTCGATCTTCTTGTGTGAGGCTTCTTCCCTAATTTTCTCCTTTATTTTTGAGATAAATTTTTCTGCTAGTTCCATGAAAACGTCCTCGGTGTTTTTCAACTGAGTTTCCAGTCGTTGGATTTGTATTTCTTGATTATTCATGAAAGTTAGCATTATCCCTTCGAACCCATCTTGTCGCGAGGGGTGAGGGAGCGCATGTCTACCAATTGTGTTTACATCCTCATACCCCTCAGCCAAAGGCGCCTCAGCTTTCATAAGCACCTCTATCTGGTTTTTTATGTTATCAAACAATTGATCTTGGGTTGCTCTTATGCAATTTAAAACCCCTTCTTCCGAGAATGTTGAGTCCATCCATTTTTCCTCTTCGTACTGTGCTAAGTCCTCAATGACTTCCCAGCACTTGTTGACGCTGAGCCTACTCAGTCTTCCCTTGGCAGCGTAATCTATGGCTCTTTTAGTTTGATGATTGACACCATCATAAAAGATTTGGACTTGGAGCCAAAGATCAATGCCGTGATGGGGGACTTTGTGGGGTAATTCCTTAAAACAAGTCCATGCTTCGTAAAGAGTTTCACCTTGACGTTGTTGGAAAGTCAAGATGTCATTCCTTAGCTTGGCAGTTCTCGCTGGTGGGAAAAATTGAGCGAGGAAACGAGTGGTGAGATCATCCCAGGTTGAGATGGATCCCGCAGGTAGAAGATCAAGCCAATGGATGGCTTGGTGACGAAGAGAGAAATGGAAGAGACGTAATCGGGTAGTATCTCTAGTGGCACCGTTAAGGTCAATGGAATCGACAATTTTAAGATAGTCCCTAAGGTGTTGAATTGGGTCTTCGGACATATGTCCATGGAATGCAGATCCGTTTTGCACCAACCGGATGGTGTCGGCTCGCAAGGGAGTGACATTGGCTCCTTGAGTGAGCTCAATGGTGTTTCGATAGCCAAGGTGGCTAGGTCGGGAATACTCTCCTAAGGTGCGGGGTCTAGGAGGTTGGTTCGGTTGTGGTGGGTGGTTTGGTTGAATTGGGTTATTGGGATCAAGGATGTTACCACCTTCCATGATGGCGGATGGTAAAGATTACGAACAAAAACACGAAGAAAAAGATAGACTAAATAAAACCTAGAAAAAGAAAATAAAAATCTCACTAGAAAGGATTCTAGTGAGTAGACCTAAAGAAATAAAAATTCTACCTAAACAATAACTATTCCCCGGCAGCGGCGCCAAAAACTTGATGCGTGGTTTTGTGACCTTACAACAGGTTTTACCTCTCGAGGGATCTCAAGAGGCTTACAACCCCACCAGGCAGTGTACCTGACCGATGTAGTATAGGATAGTGGTAAGTACGGGGGATTGATCGTTCTCTCACAGGGAATAGTGTTCGTTAGGATAGAAAAGCTACTCTAATAGGTCTAAAGGTGGAAGGAAGATTCTTTTTGTATTTTTATATTTTTTAGAAAGCAAGTAAAATCTCGGTTTTTAGAGGAAGGGCGGAATTAGTTGCTAGTCAACTAACCCAAGTTTACTACTTATGCAAATTAAAATAAAATAAATATCTAAACTATTGTGGTTGTGAAAACAATATGGAGAAAATTGTGTTTACTTAGATTTCATTACTCCCTAACTATCTTTTACCGGTTAATTGATATGTGTGTTACTTGTGTGGATGAAGGGTGTATTCCTAATAACTCATGGAGTGGCATACATATCTCTCCAATTCTATGAGCTCTTATCTCGCCCTATGCCATGCACGGCACAACCATAGGGGTTGTAAACAGTGGCTCATGCGTTAAATACTACCTTAATAGCCTAGTATGCCTCGACTACATGTTTCCCAAGACGTTCAAGCACGTTACCATAAAGGAGGTTGGCCAGTTTTCTTGAGCCTAACATCGATGAAACAATCATCCCAACAAACAACAACACACACCAATTAACCAATAATTAATAGTTAGGTTTCATTAGATCTAAGCAAACACTAGAGAATTTAGCTACTCATGTTAATTGAAAGACAAGCAAGATAGATAGACAACCAACACATAGACATATTGATTGAATTAAAGTGAAGACTTATCTTTAATTAAGCACTAGGGTTCCAAGGGTTGGAAACCCTAAAAGTCACAGAAAATTCGTCTTTAGGGTTTGCCCTAAAATTTCTCCACAAAGTTCCACACATAATGAATGAAAAATAGAAAACTATATATAGATTTTAAGTTCGGACGGCGTCAGCTTATAGGGTCTGACGCCGTCAGCTCACCGCCATTAGGGTTCTTGGATGGCCTAGATCCATTTGGGACGTGGTCAGCATGTAAAACCTTCTGGGCCGTCTCTCTTTAACTTTGCTCCTGACGGCCTACACCTTTTAACACCTGACGGCGTCAGGTGTAAATTCTTGAAATCTTGCCGTCAGGTGTAAATTCTTGAAATCTTTCTGGCCCGTCATTTGATAATTGAATTCCACTCTTTTGTCATCCTTGCTGACGGCGTCACCTAGTGACTTCTGACGCCGTCAGGTTGTAAAATCCTGCTTCTTTAAGACTTTGTCGTTTTCTTCACTTTTATGCTCCAAAAACGTCTAAATGTGCATGTTTTCCAGAATTCCTCTCAAAAGTACCTAAAATGACAAAAGGAACGATTTAGGGCAATATTTGATCACATTTATACGAATTAGGGCTTAAATGACCCCCTAAAGCGTTACACTTTTCGTCTCATCAAGTAGGCATTAATACTGCTAAACCGCAACGACACATCACGTGCATCAAGTTTTTGGCGCCGTTTCCGGGGAGTGAATTGTTATTATCTGTTAAATTGATTAGTATTTTAATTAGGTTTTTCTTTTTATTAGATTTTTAGACACTAACCACTAACTTGTTGTATATTAGATAGATTGCATTTATTGTATAATTTGCATATTTACTGTTTTTGTGTGTTTTTATTTTCTGTAATTTTTTATTTGTTTTTATTCTATTTAATTTTATTTTGTAATTTTCTGCATAACTATTGTCGTTATATTGTGCTGATACAAACGATACGGCGCATCTGTTTTATCAGATGCGGCGTAATGCGTTTTAATAAATTTAAAATACAACGCGTTTAATAATTCGAGTACGACGTATCTTTTCCCCAAGATACGGCGTATTCTGTTTTTAATAAGAAAATTTTTCGAAACCCTAACGCCATGCGACGCATCTGTTTTAACAGATACGGCGTATTTAATATTTAAGTTAAAAACAATTTTTGAATTATTAAACAGAAGCGACTATTTTTATCGATACGGCGCATATACTAAATCAAAAATCTTGTATTTTGAAACGTAACGAGAATACGGCGCATTAGTTTATGCTAATACGACACATTTAATTTTTATAAATATAATCGATTTTTGATATTTAACCAGATACGGTGCATTCTGATTTAAAAGCGGCGTATCTATTTTCTAAAATAAAAGTCTGATTTAATTTTAGCGTAATAAGATACGGCGTATCCCTTTTCCAGGATACGGTGCATCGCCTGCAGATATCAACAACTTTTATTTTTCGTATTCCGTTTTCGTTTTTAATTTTCTGATATCATACTTTCTTGAACAAATCCTACTGATAGTTTTATGCTTATTTCAGAAAGAACCTAGAACGACGATGCTGCCAACTAGAGACGGATACATGAATAAGACACAAGCTAACAATAGTGCCAGGATTGCCAAACAATGGTTTGAAGGGAACAACAAGTTTGTTATAAGAGGGAAATTTCTAAATTTGTTACGAGATAATACCTTCAGCGGATTTAAGAATGAGGACGCTAATGAACACATGGAAGGAACTCTTGAAATTGCTGAACTATACAAGACAAAGAATATGACCTATAACCAATTTATGCTCAGAGTCTTTCCAAATTTGCTAGCAGGGGAAGCAATGCGTTGGTTGAAATGTGAACTTAGCAAACCTATTACCAGTTGGGTTGAGCTTAAAATTGAGTTTTTGGAGAGATTTAGCCAAGAATTCACCTGTTGGTTGAGATCTAAGTTTCGTTACCCTGGAAAAATGAGTGATTCGTGGTGTTTTTATGCCAAAAACATTATATCAAAAATACCAACAAAGTGAGGTCAATGTTATCGTGAGGACAACAAGACGTGGAGAAATACAAGTAAACCCTTCGTGAAAAGGATTACCTCGTAAACTCGTGCAATGTGATATTTTTAAGACCGGGAAAGTGATTTCACGGGTCGTTTCCCAACGAGGAGTGAATGGAGAGTTATCGCGAAAGGTTCGGAGATTAAAATGCTTGTAAGTTCGATTGAGAGAGTTATTTGGAATTGTTGGTACGTTAAATTAACGGAAATTAATAATTAATGAACGAAAATTGAAATAACGCAACCTAAAAGGGAACAAAAGCAATGGAAAACTAGGGATGTCCTAAAATACTACGGGAAACATAATTAGGAAGCGGGAAATCCTAAAACACAATTTAAACAAGTAACGTGACGTTTATTCTAAATCAACGTCAACGCGTAAGCAAAAACGTGGAATTTAAGCTACGCAAGTCCAACGGGCATACAAACAATTTTCTAACCGCACTAAAAGACAAAAAAAAAATTAGAAAAAAGAAAATTAAAAATTTAATTAAAATTCTATTTAAAATGATTTAAACACTACTTTAAACTAATTAATTCAAAATAATTACTAAACTAATTTAATTAAACTTGAGATTTTTTTTTTTGTGAAATGCTACAAGTTAAAACTAATTTAGGAAAAATATAAAAGTGGTGGTCTAGTGGAAAATAAGCAGAAAATAAGGTGAAAAGCAAAAATAAGCTAAAATGGGCAAAACTACTATATAAATAAAATATGTGAGATATAAACTGAAAAAGACCCAAGGGCAAATGATATTTGTGTGTTGTGTTGTGGACGGGTAAGAGTGAGGTCTGGGGTTCGAATCCCAGTCCTTACTTTTTATTCCAACTTTATTTTTTTTTCTTTTATTTTTTTTCTTTATCAAATCAGTTAAGCTCAAAACTCACTCCACTTGTGTAAAACAGATTTTCACAAACAAGTTTAAACGAATTCCATTCCAAATAAATCAAACAGTTTAAAACTTAACACTTGTTTTGCTTCTTTGGAAAATTCACAACACAACAAGAATCAAAATAGACCAAATAAACTTAAATGAGCAAACACACCTAAGAACATGAACAAAAACAAGAAGTAGCAACAGGATCAAATAACAATTCTCATTCAACAACAACAATTCAACAATCTCAGCAAGAACAAGAAACAAGAACAAGTAGCAGCAAAACAAGAGCTACAAGAAGCTCAAAAAGCTCAAAAGCTCACAAGAGATGATTCAAACACATGAACAATGATAACAACAACTATGGAAATCAAAATCAACAAAGGACAAAAACAAATCAAGAACAATCATACAAGCTCAGTACATGCTGAGACACAACACCATAAGCATTTGCAAACTAAGTCAAACAAGACTTCAAATAAGCACAAAGATAAGCAGGAGAAGGAAACCTAAAAGCTAAATCCTAAATTCTACCTAAGTGGGACCCTAAAGTAACAAATGTCTCACAAATTGGCCCAGAATTGAGCTCCCTATGGTCTATTTAAGTGGCCAAATGATTTCATTGGAAAATTTCTTTTTGATTTTGAAAGACAACCTAGCAAAGTTCACAAAATACCAACAAGCTTGTATTTTTAACCAAAATTGAGCCTTTTGCAAGCAATTGAAGTTTGTTCCATTATGTGGTGTATGCAAAGTTGACTTTGAAATTTTTTTTAGTTCAAATTGACCAAGCTGAGATTCAATTGATCCTAGGCTACCGAATGTGTTATATTAGACCTAAATCAAACTAATCTAAGCAAATTGAACAAGTTTTAAACTAAATTGAAGGTTATGACATATCAAATCTCCAACATATGGCTGTTGTGGAGACTTATGAGAAATTTTGACTTTTGCTTCAAAAACAACCAACCAAACCTAGCTTTTGACTTACTAATACCCTAAGACAGTTTTCCAATATTACCTAGCAACTAACAACAACCATTACTATGATCTAAAGCTTGATCCAAACACCCTTTTAGAAACTGAATTGAAAATTTATCAAAGCATTTAACTAAATAAATGAATGAAACTGAGATTGAGGCATTTACTAATCATTCTTAAGCATAAACAAATAAGATCAAACAACAAGTAACATGTATAACAACTAACACAAATTATATAAAGATTAATGATAAGAAATTTACTTGACATCCAAGCTTATGGCAAGCTGAGAATAAGGACCAAAATGAACAACCTAATCTCCCATGAGACCTAAACCAGTCCATCTTCATGTGTGCTTCTGCTTCAACAACCTTGGATCACCATTTTTTTTATTTATTTTTGATTTTCTTGAATTTTTCTTGTATTTTCTTTTCTTTTTCTTTTCTGATTTTTTTCTGTTTCTTTAGCTTTAAATAAGTTCTAAAAAGCTTATGAAAGATGTTGAGACTGCTTGTGATGTGATTTAAGTGAAAATAGAAGTAATTCGAATTTTGAAGTAAAAATGGAAATTACTTTAAACTTAAATAAAACTTAAATTAACTTGGATAAACTGAAGTACAATTGAAAACTAAGAACATTTAAAGAAAAATACAGGTAAAAGGATGCCTTTCATGGCTACAAAGAGCTTCTATTTATACTAGACTAAGAGGTAGGTGGAACTTGCTTCTTGTGCTTATTTTCTGAGAGAAGAAAGTCCCAACATCTTCCTTGTGCTTTCTCGAACAAATCCCAGTCGTTCAATTAAAGTAGAAGTGATCCTGGCCATATATTCAGTTTGGCGCCAAATTGGTTTGAGGTGAAATTGGATTGCCATGGTGGATTAAGTGGTAGGTAGGGATTTGGAGAAGGTTAGTGGGATTGGGAGATGGAGCTGGGGTGCTTTTGAGGTAGTTTTGAGTGTTGCAGAGGTGGTGTTGGAGTAATGGTGTTTACCCAGGGTATAATGGGCGGGGCGGAGAAGAAAAGGTGAGTTTGACTTGGTCAGACCTGGGTTGATTATACAACGAGTTTATTATTTTTGGTGGGAGTGGGCCTGGAGTATACTTGGGCCAAGGGAAAGGGTAAAATGGTTTTGGGTATTGTTGGGTTTAGGATTTAAGTGTGTTGGGTTTATTAAACAAACGAATCTGTTTGGTTGTGTAGGTGACTAGACCCAAGGACTTAAATTGTAATTTCTGATTTTTCAAGGGACCAAAACTGTCAATTATCCAATATTCATTCAAGGGCTAATTGTGACAAGTCTTGGATTCCCGAGGTCCACTTTCTCACTTTTCTTCAAATTATAATTCATGAGGGCCATTTTTGCCAATTTACCAAACTTGAGGGACTAAACTTGTAATTTTTTGAAGATGCAATCCAAGGATCAATTTTGTTATTTGAGGATTTTTGGAGGACTTTGGTTGACTTTTCTTCATAGAATTCTCTCCAGGGACCATTTTTGACAATCTCTGAAAGTACAAGGACCAATCTTGCCAAGTGTGAAACTCCAGGGACTCAACTTATAAACTTTTGAAAGCTTTTCACCCAAAGATCATTATTTGATAACTTTTGATTTTTAAGGACTTGAGTTGACTTTTCTTTCAAAATAAATGCTCAGGGACTAATTTTGTCATGTTTTGAAAGTTGGGGGACTGAAATTGCCAATTATGCAAACTTTGTTCAGTTTTCATTTGTTTTTAATCATTTTGCATCTGAAACATATAAAACACGATCTTTAGGATATTTTCTGTATTTTGATGCATTTCTGGGTGTTTTTAAATGTTTTTGCAGTTTAGATTGACCAAAAATGATGAGTATTTGCACACTCATCAATGAATCCATCTCTAAAGAATGAGCTTTGGAATTATTGGAGAGCTGGGAATGAGGAAGAAGAGATGGAAGACTAAGAGGTTGAATTGTGTAGAATTGAGACAAACTTGTTTGATTATGAAACCCCTCTATGCAAGGAATTTACCGAATTTAACTATTTGTTAAAAATTGTTACTGATCTGTTTACTGGAGACTTGCCGGGGTTCAAGACTTTCGAAACATTCAAAAATACTTGGTTATATGAATGGAACGATCAAGTTCCATGGGAGTCTAATAAACCAGTATACTATGATGAATTGGTGCATAGTTGTGAGCCTATTCGCTTCAAGGATGAAACTTGTGAATGGCCTAGCTGTGACTGTCGGAATGATGGAATCTGTAATGGTGTAAATCTGATTGGTATGATGCGAAACTGGAATGATGTAAGCTTTGCTGATTACAGCTGGTATGATTTGGTTGAAGATGGTGAAATAAAGAGCAAGGCTTTACAAGAGAAATCGAGAATCGAAGGACTTAAGGAACTTCGCGAGCCTAAGGATATGACATTTTTGGAATGGGTACATAAAAGCTTAAATGATTATACAAAGCTTGACCAAAAATTGCAATGGAAACTCCAGAAAGAATGGGATAAACTTCATGGCAATTATGAATTAAGTAGTGAGGACAGTTATCATCCTATAGAAGATGTTGGGGAAAATCTTCCGGAATCAAACGAAGAAAAAGATGAAGAACTCACAGATGAACTTGAAGATTATCTTATTTGTAATCAAGAGTCTAACTTTGTCAACGAAAAAATTGAATCATTCAAGAAGAGAAAATGTCAACTTCTCGGGATACCATATCAGAAACCCCCAACCTTCACAGCCGAAAAATTTGAAGTGATTAAGTACTCCTTTGGACCAATGGAAGAATATGCTGCTATCAAGATTACTGAGTTTAATGAGCTTACCCGCATTGAAAAAAACATTACACGAGTTTATTATGGCATCTTTCACATTAAAGAAGAAGGATGGCACGTAGTAAGAACCAAATAAGGAGCTGAACGTGAGTCTAACTTGAAGACTCTGGAATAAAGACAAGTGCTGACCAGGAGACAACCCAGATACTTTTATCTTATTTTTCTGTTTTGTGTCGAGTCTGTCAGACCTGTAGTAGATGCGGCGCATCTCCATCATAAGATGTGGCGTATCATCTGCACAGGTCATATCTTATTTTATTTTTCTGCATTTTTATTTTTGACTTTAAAACATTCTGTCAGTTTATTTAATGCAGCGCATCCCTGGTTAAGGATGCGACGCATCTTTTATTCTGATTCATATTAATTCCAGGCTCGATACGGATGCGGCGCATCGACTGACCTGATGATTTACAGTTTTATTTTTTTAGTTTTATTTTTCTAACTACTAATGTCTTATGCAAGTTTGTACCTTCTTAATTCAGGTGTGTTAAAGTTTAGGTAGTATTATAGATTCCTGTACTTTCTGTGGAACATCGATGATAAAGCGTAAACATTTCTCATCCACAAGAAAGTAGATTTTTGCTCATAAACGCATAATGGAGGATCATTCCGAGCAAATATCAGGGGAGTTTTTCCATTCTAATTCTTTTATTTTCCAATTTTTAACCTTTAGCACAAACAACGAGGACGTTGTTTAACTTAAGTGGGGGGATGGAGAATTAGAATGCTTACTTGTCCCAAACTTTTTCAAAATATGCTTAAAATGCACTTAATATACCAAAATTAAAAAAAAAATAAAAATAAAAAAAAATAAAAATAAAATTAGCGTGTTTTTGTTTAAGTATAAATTGCATAACCGCACACATAACCTTATTTCTTCAAAAGATTAAAACTTTAGTGTGCCGGTGACTTGTAAACTTTAGAACTTGGCTTGTATACTATTCGAGACCATCATAATGAGTATTATTGATATAATTGGAGTGACTTGTCTAACTTGGTAAATTTCTAGGATTACACCCAAAAAGCCTTTATATATTATGTGATATTAACTAGCTACACTGGTTAATTAACCCCCGTATAAACCCTTTTGTTTACTCTCACTTTTAGAGTAAGATACCCTTAGAAAAACCCATAGAGCCATTCCTTTCGTTTCTTAAACCTTTGTTAAAATGTTTCGTTACACCCTTATTCTTAGCCTACCATGTAGATTAAAATCCGTGGTTAGTTACTTTAGGCAAAGTGTGTTTCCTTACATTACATGTGTTCGCGTGCGTAATTCATTATCTTTGGTTAGGTCGGGAAGTTGCACAATGCAATTAGAATGAAAGTACATATTGTATAATTTTAGTTTATTTTTCGTGTGTTTACTACTTTCACTATTACAGTTATTTCTAAAAGTTATGAAAAGAATGAAAAAAAATTATCCGGAAAAATCGTGATAGAAAAATTTGTGAAATTTTACACGTCAAAAAAAAAATAAAAAAATAAAAAAAAAATCAAAAAAAATAGAAAAGAAAGAGAAAGAGAAGAAGTTAGAAGTTTGTTTTAACCAACTTATGTAAAGTTTTGTATTAAGTGGGAGATATCACCACTATTTGTTGTTGTATATTATTTTTATGGATTGAATGGGAGTTGGCCGTTATGGGAACGCCAACTAAGGATTATTCTTTGTTTAAGATTTTATTGAGTATAATTCGTGTCTACCTAAAGCGTGAGTTATTCAATGATATGAGTCTTATTATGGGATGTTGGGAAAGTAATTAACCACACTTAGGATTTTAATTTATTTGTTTTGTTTATTTTTCATTTTACACCAATTTATATCCTAAATGTTATCCCTACCCAACCGTATTGTTATATTCGTCGTTAGCTTTCGAGCATCCGGATATGATGATGGCTAAGTAAGAATATTGAATGTATGAATAAGGTAGTGACCATCCGAGTATTAGATTAATTGACTAGTGCGCTATCGATCTAGTGTGTGACTTGGTGACCATCCGTTATGCAAATAACGCGTCAGCGATCCAAGAAGTGCACTAGTGACCTTCCGTTAGTTGAAGCATCGAGGACTCGCGCTAGCGATCTACTAAGTTTGTACAGGAGATGTTTAAACGAAGCTAGGTTCAACCCTTAAGCCTCAAAACCCTTTTTACCGCTTTAGACTTGTTACTCCTTGGCATTAGTGGAGGAGATGCGTATACTTGCCAAGCTTATGATAGAATATTCGTCACAACTGAGCAACTAAATGATTTAGAATTGTTTTTATATTGAAAAAATTATTTTGTTTCTACTTCGTTAAGTGTTTAGTTGTGTGATTAAATCTAAGGTTTACTTGGG
Organism: Artemisia annua; assembly: GCA_014162995.1. NCBI lineage: Eukaryota > Viridiplantae > Streptophyta > Magnoliopsida > Asterales > Asteraceae > Artemisia > Artemisia annua. The sequence goes on along the minus strand of LBNU01010923.1, from coordinate 96,994 downwards.
GACAAGTAAAGTTCAAGTGGGGGGATATTTGATGAACTCAAATAAGTACATTTTATTACCATCATTTATCCTATTTATTTGAATTGTTTTGTTATATTATTTATGAGAATCGGTACTTTAATGTTTACTTTAGTGATTCTCAGGTAAAAACAAGTAATGGGTGAAACTTCGCGATTTTGGACTAATTATGGAGCAAAACAAGCGAGATGTCAAAAGTCTACTGAAATCCAGAAGATGTGCCATATCTCTCTCAACAAATACGCCGCAATATCATACTTATATGGATTCGAAGACCATTGCCTGACTTTGAAGAATGCGCCGCATGTAAATCTGTCATGCGCCGCATATGAAACTTTGGTCAAAGAAGTAGATCAAGCTCGTTTTACTCCAGATACGCCGCGTTATACATTTGACATACGGCATATCATATCAAGACTTCACCAGATACAATCCAAGATCACTGAAGGACATGCGCAGCATACAAGAATTATGTTACGCCACATCTGAAGGCGGTGTATGAATATTCCAGAATATAATAATCTTGGACCCCACACGAAGTTAAGTCAATGCGCCGCATCTGCATATTATATGCGCCGCATCGAACCCTCAGACAGAAACTATAAATACCCCAAGACCTAGACGAATTTTGTGTGCAACATAACCCTAAGGAGCCGAATTCAGACGAACAAAAAACACAAGACACACCCTAAACGAAGATACTAGAGCTATAAGAAGGTCCTGCATGTATTAAATTCATTAAGTAGTTTTGTTTTATTGTAATAGTACGCTTTAATTCATCAGGATTGGTGGCCGGTAGTATGTGACTGCGGAAAATCATATGCCCGCTTTAATTGCTTTCCTATTAATTAAAGTTTGTATGTTTGATGTCATTGGTGAATTTATATTAGTGCTTTGATAGCCTCTGTGTCTAGCTGAGCACTGCTTGGGCTGCCATACCCCTTCCTCGCCTATCTAATCTGACGTCTTTGGATAAATGAGATAGTAATAAGTAATCATTAAGGGTTTACTCGCCGATATAATGAAACCAACGAGATAGGGTTAATTAATATACACTTCATATAAAACTAGCTATAAAACAAGTGACAAGCTACTTAATTATCAGGACAGGTCTTCTTACAGTCTCTATTTATTTATATGTGTACGTTTATGCTATTCGCTGATTCGTGCTCATTAGTTTAATTTACTATTTAATATAACCAATCTGTGCCAGTCTCTCAGGCTGAACCCCCTTTCGTTAGATTAGGCTGTAAAACAAACTTAGGATATTAAAATACTGATTAGGATAACTAGATAATACGTTCCACTCTTAGTGATCGACACTCTACTTACCATTATATACAAACTGACCGGGTACACTGCTCGTTAAGTGTGTGTGTTATTGATAAGTCGGCTAAATATAAATTTAAAACTTGAGTAGGCATTAATACTGCTAAACTGCAACGACACATCACGCGCATCACATACCCAACTTTTACGTTTCCCGAGGTCCCGTAAACCTTTTATACCAAATAAGCATCAAAAAGACTAAATTATTCCGCATTAAATTATATTTCCAAATTTCAAACCATTTTATCCAATATACTACAATCCTTAATTAAAAAACCCTAATCACATCTTATTTGAAAATTAACCAACCCTACTCGTTGTAAAGTCAAATTTATCATAGGGTTTTGCTTTAGAATCATTCCCGAATTGTCGATCGGTCAATCAATTAATTTTCTTAGACTAAAAATTATAAACTCCCAAAATCTCGATTCGGAAATCATATAGATAAAATAAGAAACATAAAGGGATATATAAATTGGTACCTTATAATCAATACGAGATTAGGATCATAGCAATTTTAGCAAGGAATTAAGAAAATTTCACGTTGACTTTTGATTAAAAGTTTTTCTTTTCCGTTTATAGAAAAACTGTGTCGCATCTTATTCTTTATATAGAGGGTCCGAGATGCGGCGCATCTTGGTTAAAGTCATACGCCGCATATGAAAATAATATCTGAGTTGTCGAAAGATTTTATTGAAGTTCGATACAGCGCAACTTATTAGTTAGCGCGCCGTATTTAAGAAAAAATTTTTTGACCGGTCAAAGTTATCAATTAAGCGGCAATGTGGCGCAACATATGAGTTACATACGCCGCATCTTGTTCACAGTAGATATTAAATCAAATGAGAAACATACCTTGGCCTCCGCAACATTTTTCCTTATATACCAATATAGGGTCAAACGGTATACCACATGATTTATATAAATTCAAAATAAGAATAATTGGCATAACCGTTCTATTGCGGATCATAATCTCGTTGTATAGGAAATAATTATTTGTTTCATGGTTAGAAACAAATATCGTTTTAAGCTTATTAAAATTGAGATCATGATTTAGACATGATGTATTACTTAGATCAATGTCTGAGGAATTTTTACATTTAGGTAATTTTTAAGAAAAGAGGTTTGTATCAATCTTTAATATATCAAATTTCTCGTTTTTAGCAAACCGTTTCTTAAAAACTTTCTTTTCAGACATGAACATGCAATAACTGTTTTTAGGTAAAGATAATTCACTTTTATCATCAAATATTTGGGAGAAGTTTTGTAAAGAACCCTCCTTAAAGCTAAGTGAATTATTATAAAAGATAGCTAGATTTTTAATTTCAAAGAATTGAAGACACTCAATGTTACCTGCACTGAGTCTTTTCCAACCCTTACCGTTTATTGCAAGTTTCCAGTTATCAAAGATTTGATTATTCCAACTAGCATCTCTAGTTAGGTTCAGAATGTAATCTTCCATAGCAATGCTTGATTCATCCATTATCCTGAAAATCAATTAACTTGTGCACGAGAGTAGTGGAACGATCAAAGTGTAATGCAAATGCAGAAAAATAAAAGAAAAACTAAAATCTAATAAAACAAAGAAAAACAAACACACAAAAACAATGAAAATGCAAATTATGCAATGAATGCAATCTAGCTAATATACAACAAAATTAGTGGTTAAAATCTAAAAACCTAATAAAAAGAAAAATCTAATTAAATTACTAGTCAGATTAACAGATAATAACAATTCACTCCCCGGCAGCAGCGCCAAAACTTGATGCGGATTGTGATGTGTCATCACGGTTTAGCAGTATTAATGCCTAATCAAGTTTTAAATTTATATTTAGCCGACTTATCAATAACACACACACCTAACGAGCAGTGTACCCGGTCAGTATGAATATAATGATAAGTAGATTGTCGATCACTAAGAGTAGAACGTATTATCTAGTTAACCTAATCAGTATTTTAATATCCTAAGTTAGTTTTACAGTCTAATATAACGAAAGGGGGTTCAGCCTGAGAGACTGGCACAGTTTGGTTTTATTAAACAGTGAATTAAACTAATGAGCACGAATCAGCGAATAGCAAACACGTACACAGATAGATAGTTAGAAGCAGACGAAGGCCTGTCCTTATAGTTAAGTAGCTTGTCACTTGTTTTATTGCTAGTTCTATATGAAGCGCATAGTAATTTAATCTTTCTCGTTGGATCTCATTATATCGGCGAGTAAACTCTTAATGATCACTTATGTTTATCCTATTTATCTAAAGACATCAGCTAAATAGGCGAGGAACAGGTATGGTAGCCCAGAAGACTTAGCTAAACACATAGGTTATCAATGCACTAATATAAGTCACCAAAAACATCATCATATAGTCTTTAATTGATGGGAAAGCAATTTTAAGGGCTGTATGGTAGCTGATGTTAGCCCATCAATCCTGTTAAATTAAAGAGTACTATTACAATAAAACAAAATTACTTAATGAATTAAATACATGCAGGACCTTCTTACAGCTCTAATATTTTCGATTCGGGTATGTCTTCTGATGCTTCTTCGACTGAGTTCGTCTCCTTAGGGTTATGTTGCACACAAAATTCGTATAGGTCTTGGGGTATTTATAGTTTATTTTTGAGGGATTGATGCGGCGCATCGAGTAAGTAGATGCGGCGCACTAACTTAACTTCACGTGAGGTCCAAGATTAATATATTTTGGAATATCCATACACCGTCTTTAGATGCGACGTATCTTGGTCTTTTATGCGGCGCATGTCCTTCAGTATCTTGGATTGTATATGGTGAAGTCTTGATAGTGATACGCCATATGTCATAAGTATAATGTGGCGTATCTAGAGTAGAACAAGCTTGATCTTCTTCGTTGACCAAAGTTTCATAAGCGGCGCATGGTAAAATTCCATGCGGCGCATTCTTCAAATTCAGGCAATGGTATTCGAATTCATCTAAGTATGATATTGCGGTGTATCTGTTGATAGAGATACAGCGCATCTTCTGGATTTCAGTACACTTTTGACATCTTGCTTGTTTTGCTCCATAATTCATCCAAAATCGCCATGTTTCACCAATTCCTTGTTTTTACCTGAGAATTAATAAAGTAAACAATTAAGCATCGATTCTCATAGATAATGTAGTAAAACAAGTCAAATAAATAGGATAAATGATGACAATAATCTGTACTTATTTGATGTCATCAGTTATGTTATGTGGTATTATAGAGTTATCGTTATGTCTTGGATTCTGGTGTTGTGTATTGTTTTGTGTCTAAACTCTATGGACTCACCAACGTAAGCTGACCCGTTTTAGCATGTATTCTCAGGTTTATGTGATAGCTTATTTCTGGAGGCGCTTGGCAAGGGGCACGATCATAGAAGACTCTGATAACTAGTTGGGACCGCTTTAACTAAATTTATGGGCCTATTTTCGCACTATTTTCATATCATGTAAACTAAATATCTTTGATAACAACTCTTATTCAAAATAACGAAATAAAAACCATTCTTTGTACCTGATCTTGTGATACCAATATAGTAGCATCCCAATGCATGTATGCTTCCGCTGGACCCGATTTTGGGGGTGTTACATGTATGCTTGGTGATGGAAGAGAAATGACAAGATCTCTAGGCTTGCTTTGGTAGATCATCATGAAGGTATGCTTACAACAAAATGAGAGTTAGAAGCATTGTGATCATATGTTAATTAGAGGTTTTATGGATGCATTCCTACTGATCTAAATATGTTAGAAATGGTGGAGAGAATGTGTGACAAGGGATAAGAAAATGGTGAGCTTTGGCTTGCTATTTAGGGGAAAAATCAGGAGCCTTCACGGATCCGGACGAAATAAATCTGGATTTTGGGTCATAAATTCCGGTTTTTGGGTCATAAATTCTGGGTTTTGGGCTACAAATCTCTAACAAATCTTGTGAGATATTGCAAATCGTCCAAGTATCTTGCCAAGATATGGTAGGTGATGTCATGCATGAGGTAAATAATATATTTATATAAAGTATTTACTAAAATGAAAGTATAAGTAAATATGTGAATTATGTATAGTTTTGTAAAACATAATTATGTAGTTACTGTTAGGTCACCATATTAGTAAACACAAGTAATCTTATAAGAGAAATGAGATGAGAATTAGACTTGGTTGATTAATAACAATATGAAAGATGAAAGAACAAGAGTTTTCTTAAGATATGAAATTAACCAACAAATGTAATGAGATACATGATGTCCTATTTATAGGAGAGGGATAGGGCAACACTCCCTTCCTTCCCTATCTTCTAAGTCGTGGGCTTTCAAGGCCCATTGGACATCTTATTAAACTTAAACATAAACCATACGAGTAACTAAATAACGTAGCTAATAATGATAATTCTAGCAACCTATTACATTTACTGAAATGACCGAGACTTGACTGAATAGTTGAAAACTATGATCCTAACAATCTCCCCCTAAGGATCGGTCATGAAGGATTGTTGAATGATAGAAGTTCATCACGGTCATCGAGGTTGCTTGACGTCTTTGTCTTTG
>LBNU01010923.1:67042-79927 GCA_014162995.1 Artemisia annua | reverse complement strand
CCATTGCAGTTAAAGCACTTAATGATCTGATTCCCTGATGTATCACTCCCATTATCCCCAAAATCAACCTTCTTCTGAGATGAACCAGAGTTGTTCCTGAAGCTTCCTCCATTGTTGTTAAACCTCTATCCAGAACTATAACCACCAGAATTGAATCTCCCACTGTTACGGTTTTGAACCTCAACACGGCCATCATGAATCACAGCTTGATTCCTTGTATTAGACGATGATCAGAGACGATTGTTGGACTTGTTAGAAAATTTGCTGAAAGCTCTAGCAATGAGTGCTATTCCCTGATTAAGGCTGTTGAAGTCCTCGTCATCATCATCATCATCATGTGATTGGTACAAGGGATCATTGTTGTGTGATAGGTCAAATTGTGTTGGTTGTTGTTGTGAAGAGAGATCATAAGATGAAGTCTTATTCTGAATAGGGTAATTGAAGTGATTTTGTTCAACTGAGTAATCGTGATGTTGCATGGATGAATTCGGAACATGTGAGTGAGCAACCAATGCTAATGAGTTTAATGTTGGAGAATGTGAAAGGGTTCCTTTCTGAGCACGGTCTTTGTTCACTTCTGACTCATGGTGTTTGAGATAATCATACAACAATCCATACGGTGCATCATGAAGATTCTTTGCCTGACGAACAAATGTCACATATCGCTGCCAATCCGGTCCAAGACACCCAAGAAACTTAGTGTTAACGGCAATCATTGGTAGTGTGATGTTGTGTCTGTCGAGGTCATTTATGATATTGGTGAAGCGGTGATAGTATGACTCAAGTGATTCCATTGGCTCTATCATGAAGTGTGTGTATTCCATGTAAAGTTTAGATTCCATATCCTCCTGATTCAACTGAGTTCCTTCCATTAGTGGAAGAACGTGTTCCCACATGGCCTTAGCATTTTTCTGAGCATCAACACTGCGAAAGATAGGATTTGGTATGCTGTGAAGGATGTTACTCATGGCATATTCGTCCGCTTCCTTATGAAGAATTTGTTCAGCAGTGAAGCGTGTTTCAGGTAAAGCTGTTGAAGACTTAGGTCTAGGTGGAACAGCATTGTCATTAGTAGGAACAGTGTTGAGAGGTGGTACAAATGGACCTTCCATGATAACCTTCCGAAGATATCTGCCATGGGGTTTCTTGAGATCAAGAAATCTAAGGAATCGACTTGATCACGTAACATAATTACCCGGTGTCAACATTGGTGGTGTGTCAAGTGAACCTGCTTCATGCCTCGATTGTTGAGTAGTAATGACCTCACACATCTGATCAAACCAGTGAGACTGTTTTGGCGTTGGAGTGATTTGTTGTAGCATTGGTAAGGGTTGAGGTTGAACTTGATGCATCATGGCATGTTGGTGAGAATACATTTGACTTGGCTGTTGATATGATTGTGCATTCTGTTGATATTGCTGTTGCTGAAGAAATTGTTGCAGTTGATGATACGGTTGTGCTTGAAAAGGGTTAAAGTACGGTGGTTGAGACATGATTAAAAACTTGTGGTTTATGGATCTTGTAGAAGGTATAGAACTTAAGGCTAATCTTCGAAAACAAATCCCAATGTGATTTCGATACTTGTTTATTGGATGATTTCGATAAAATGTTAAAGTCCAAGTAATCTCGATAAATTGAAGTTCTCGATAAAAGAAGTAGGATCTCGATAACTCACGTTGTTCTCGATAAAAGGAGATTATCGAGAAATGTAGGAGACAATTATCGAGATCTTTGGTTCTATGAAGACAAAGTATGTTTTCGATGTATCTGAAAGTAATTTCGATAGATTCACAAGATTTCGAAAGCAAACAAGTGATTTCGATAAATGGTGAAGTTCTCGATAACCTCAGGTTCACGATAACAAGTATCAAAGTTTCGAGATTATACAATAACGAAACTATCCAATAAGTCGAAGTGTTGTCTTTCTTATACAAGAGAGAAAAGCACTGAGTAAGCAACAAAAACACTTAAGTAGTAATATCGAAGGTTCTCGATAAAATGGGGTTTTGTGTTCTCGATAGAGTGCCAAAAATACGTTTTTTCTTTTGTGAAAAAGCAAGCCTAAAACGAGTTTTTAATCCAAGATTCTTGTACAACTAGCATTAAAATGATGAAATCTTAATGAAAGTTGCAAACTTGAACTTTTTAACAAAAATTATAAAATTTTTGATAAATAGTACAAGTTTGTACGAATCTTAAAAAAACCCAAAAATTTTGAAACTTTGCTGTTTGTTTTGGTTTCTAACACAAGTTTGTAATCAAATATGTGATAAAAACACGAAAGAAGCAAGAAAGTTGGAAAATTTTTGAATCTAACGAGACTAAGAACAAGTTTTGGGGCGTATAATCACAAAAAAAAATAAACTACACCTTCTTCTAGCGATTGATACCACTTGTTAGGTCACCATATTAGTAAACACAAGTATTCAAATGAGAGAAATGAGATGAGAATTAGACATGGTTGATTAAGATCAATATGAAAGATGAAAGAACAAGAGTTTCCTTAAGATATGAAAATAACCAACAATTGTAATGAGATACATGATGTCCTACTTATAGGAGAGGGATAGGGAAACACTCCCTTCCTTCCCTATCATCTAAGTCGTGGGCTTTCAAGGCCCATTGGACATCTTATAAAACTTAAACATAAACCATACGAGTAACTAAATAACATAGCTAATAATGATAATTCTAGGAACCTATTACATTTACTGAAATGACCGAGACTTGACTGAATAGTTGAAAACTATGATCCTTACAAATAGGTCTAAGGGTGAATGAAGATTCTTTTTGTATATTTATATTTTTAGGAAAGCAAGTAAAATCTCGGTTTTGAAGGAGTGGGCGGAATTAGTTGCTAGTCAACTAACCCAAAATTACTACAAATTGCAAGTAAAATAAAATAACTAAACTATTTGGTTGTGAAAACTATATGGAGAAAAGTTGTGTTTACTTAGACTTCATTACTCCCTATCTATCTTTTACCGGTTAATTGATATGTATGTTACTTGTGTGGATGAAGGGTGTATTCCTAATAACTCATGGAGTGGCATACATATCTCTCCAATTCTATGAGCTCTTATCTCCTCCTATGCCATGCACGGCACAACCATAGGGATTGTAAACAGTGGCTCATGCGTTAAATACTACCTTAATAGCCTAGTATGCCTTGGCTACATGTTTCCCAAGACGTTCAAGCACGTTACCATAAAGGAGGTTGGCCAGTTTTCTTGAGCCTAACATTGATGGAACAATCATCCCAACAAACAACAACACATCAATTAACCAATAATTAATAGTTAGGTTTCATTAGATCTAAGCAAACACAAGAGAATTTAGCTACACATGTTAATTAAAAGACAAGCAAAAGAGATAATCAACCAACACATAGACATATTGATTGAATTAAAGTGAAGACTTATCTTTAATTAAGCATGAGGGTTCCAAGGGTTGGAAACCCTAAAAAGTACAGAAAATTCGTCTAGGGTTTGGTGCCAAAAGTTCTCCACAAAGTTCCACACTTAATGAATGAAAAATAGAAAACTATATATAGATTTTACATTCTGACGGCGTCAGGTTATAGAGGCTGACGCCGTCAGCTCGCCGCCATTAGGTTTCTCGGATGGCCTAGATCCACTTCTGACGCCGTCACTCTCTATTCCTCTCTGGGCCGTCACTCTTTAACTCATAACCTGACGGCCTACAACTTCTAACACCTGACGGCGTCAGGTGTTAATTTCCAAAATCTTTCTGGCCCGTCATTTGATAATTGGTTTCCACTCTTTTGTCAAGGCTTGCTGACGGCGTCACCTTGTGACTCTGACGCCGTCAGGTTGTAATTTCTACTTCTTTTGAGACTTTGTCGTTTTCTTCACTTTTATGCTCCAAAAACGTCCAAATATGCATGTTTTCCAGAATTCTTCTCAAAAGTACCTAAAATGACAAAAGGAATGATTTAGGGCAATATTTGATCACATTTATATGAATTAAGGCTTAAATGACCCCTTAAAAGCGTAACACTTTTCGTCTCATCAGTCCATATAAACCACCAACACACACATACATTTACTCGCACAAGTTACTTCCAAACCTCACTAAAAATTACTAGTGTCTTCAAGAGTTTTGTGCTTGGAAAATCTTGGGTTTTTGAAGCTAGCTTTTGGAGTTGAGTTATAATTTAGTTTTGGGTTATAAGCTACTTGGGTTCTTTCTTTGTTCCTTGCTCGATATCATTTTCTCAACATCACAGTAAGATGTCGACTCCCCTTAAACTTGTACTTCACTAATGTTTCTTTATTTTAAATAAGTTACATTTGAGCTTTCATGTCATATTGCTAATCTTGAAAATATTTATGGTTTACATAAATTTGTTAAGCTTTTGAAAGTTACATATATGTGTTCCTTGATTTTATATGGATCGAACATACATACACAAGGGTTTAACAGATTTTGCTTTGAGGCTTGTGTGGTATAAAAAAAAAACACTTAAATGTTGGCTCATTAAAAGAAAAGTGTTTATTTGGCTTACTTGAAAACACAAATGGATCGGCCTCTTCGACTTATTTTGATATAAAAATCCAACTCGCGGCCTCTTTTATTTATTTTGATGTAAAAATCCAATCCGCGGCCTTTTTGACTTATTTTGATATAAAAATCCAATCCGCGGCCTTTTTTATTTATTTTGATATAAAAATCCAATCCGCGGCCTTTTTGAAATATATATATGTTGTACTTATTTTAGAAATTATTACTTACTATTGTCTATTATGTCTTATTTAAGCTTGACATTAGATATTTTGAAGTAATAAACTTAATTGAGGTTATTAAGTAATATAAGGTTGTTTTATTGTTTCAAGTGGAAATTTTTAACATTTGGTTATTTTCAACCAAAGACTTATTCGTCATATATTCTTTACTTATTGTAGGTCCAAAGTTTTGGATCTAAGCAGCCTTTGTAAGACAATAGATACCTTGGATAAAACCAAACTATCTATATGAGAAATTCTAAACAATGTATACTTGATGTTAACGCGGAATATTAACACAAGCAGTAAGAACAACACAGAGAATTACTAACTTTATATTCTATTAACTTTGAGAAAACTTGGCATAGAACTCAATGCCTTTGGATTCCTTTTATACTACAAGAAAACCCTAATTCTACAAATGTGTGAAAGGATGCATGCATATCTTCTCCTAAGATATCTAACCGCGTGCATATCCTTTCCTATAATGTCTCCTAACTTATCTAATTTGTTCAGCAAAACAGACTTAACTGAACTAACATAACCAGACTTAACTATCACTGGCCAGACTTAACTTAGTATTGGCAGACTTAACTATCTACCCGACTTAACTAAGCTATTCAGACTTTTAAGTCTGTTACAAATAATTCCCAACAATCCTCCCCTAACTTGATCTTCATGCTCCATGATCTTCAAGTTCCTTTCTTCAGAAATGCTTTGAGGATTTTGAATATAAGATCCTTTGGAATTATTGTTGAGCTGCAACTTTTGTTGAATCTGGAAATCTTTGCAGCAACCTTAATGTTGGATCGTTATACTCTGACCAAACTATCTTATATAGCTTGTTAAGGGTTTAGCAGTCTTGGATAAATCCTAAACTACTAATAATGAAACACTAAATTACTCTGTTTAAGTGTGCGGAATTTACTTAACAAAGCTAAGAAGAATAACAAACTTCAACAATTATATTAACACCTTGAATCTGCTTATCGAATACAGACTCACAACCAACCCTAATATCTCTAATATCGAACTTTAGCTTTTCTCTAAAATCGTATATCTCTAATATCGACCTAGGGATCCTTTTATAGGCACAAGGAAAACCCTAGTCGGTTTACAGTACTTGAACAACAAGTAAACTAACTCTAACTATAGAATATTCTAGAATTTACATAATATTCCTAATCTAATCTTTGCATGTCGTCAGTCTTTTAATCCTTTGCAGTACTTTGACTTTATTCAACGAGCAGTACTTTGATCTTGAGCAGTACTTTGACTTATATACTTGAGCAGTACTTTGATGTCCAGCAGTACTTCAACATTTATATCCCAACAATCCTCCCCTAACTTGAATTCTACTTGTTTGACTTCAAGTTTCTGTTTGTAATCTTTATCTTCAAGGAAAGGTTGTTTCTTTGAATGACATACTCGTTGTTTTGTTATCATCAGTATGTAGTATCTACAATCTTTATCAGCAACAATTCTTTGTCTTTACAGCAACTTAATTTCTTCTCAGCTACTCAGCAACATAAGATACATCAAATCATGTTAAGTTTCATACTATTCTCATCACTTCCAGGTGTGTTAACTCCTGTGAGAGGTGAATCATTGAAAATTAATGGATTTTGATGTCTCTTTACCAAAGCCATTAACTCTGGAGTAGCCAATGTTTAGGTTAAGTAAACCATGGTACATTGATAACCATATGATTTTTAGCAAATCATCAGCTATCAACGGATTTGAGTAGTCTTTACCAATAGCCGTTTTCTTTTGGACTAGCTAGTTCTTTTAGTACAACTACCATGGTGAACTAATTACCATATGAACGGATTTTCCATAGCCTTTACCACAAGCCATTTTCTTGTGGGCTAGTCAACTCTTCACTTATCACAGATATGGTGAGTTGAAAACCATACAATTTTTAGTAAATTGTCAACTAAAAACGGATTTGATTATCACATCAGAGCCGTACCCTCATGATGATTCAAACTCTTGTCTGTTAAACATGGTGAGTTGAATACCATTTATTGTGTAGCACAAGTACTAACACCATGTTCATCTCCAAAAACAATTTGTTGCTGTAAACATTTGAGCTTCAAAAAGTTTTTTTGCACATGACAAAAATTGTTATTTCAAAAAGACTTTACTGGTTTTAGGCTGCAAGCAGTACTTTGTGAAAGTACTGTTTGATCAGCAGTACTTTGAATAAAGTACTTGTTTATTCAAAAGATTTTAAACAATTAAGATTATACCAGTATTTATTAATCATCATCCTTCAAAATTGTCCAATTGATGAACAAATTTTCTATTAGAGCAGTTTCATCCTCTTGCTCTACTTCCATACCATGATCCAGCATCCTCATCATCAAATCTCTTGTAAGAGGATATCTCCTTTCTGCTAGCATATGAATCATAGTACCATCTTCCAACTCTAAGACATGTACACCAGCATTTGCAAAGAATCTCCAACTTTGAATCTCCCAGACTTCTTGATTCTTCCAAACATCAGTTGTGCTTGTCTCTTCTGTTTCCCACATTGTAGTCATATCTCCCAGCAACAATACACCAATTCCTTTGAGTGGAATGTGTTCAAAATGAGCTTGAATCTGTTGATGTAGATAAAATAAATCTTCTCTGTCTATAAGATGCAGTATATCTACCAACAAATTAAATGCTCTAAAGCTGTTGGTGAGTGCTCAAACACTCATCATTTTTGGTCAAATCCGAACTGCAAAAACATCTAAAAACACGCAAAAACGCATCAAAATGCAGAAAATATCCAAGGATCGTGTTTTATATGTCTCAAATGCAAAATGTTTGAAAACGAATAAAAAACGAACAACGTTTGCATGTTTGGCAGTTTTAGTCCCCCAACTTTCAAAGATTGTCAAAATTAGTCCCTGGTCAAGTTATTTCAAAGAAAAGTCAACTTAAGTCCTTGGAAATTCAAAAATGTTCAATATTGATCCTTGGATAAAAGTTTTCACAAATTGGCAAAACAAGCCCCTCAACTTTAGAAATTGGCAATTTTGGTCCTCGGGTGTTCAAAATGGGAAAATTATCATTTGAGGTCCTTGGATTATTGAAGGTTGACATATTTCACCCTTGGACTAACTTTGGAACAGTGGCAAATCAGGACCCTCATTTTTCAGTAAATTACATTATCGGTCCTTGTGGTATTTTTACTACAAACTAAACAAAATCCCAAAACCACAAGCAAACCCAACACTAATAAAAACCCAGCCCAATCCCATTTAACCCTTCCCAGGCCCAATTCCACCACCAGCCCAAAACCCTTAATAATAAAAACCCCCATTTTTATTTATCTTTCCCCCCAGTCAACCACACAGTCAAACTCCCACCTTCTTCATCCCTCCCACGTGGTCCTGGTACTTCTCCACTGTGCATCTCCCCTCCCCACCTCAGAAAACCCACTCCATGTCTCCCCCAACTCCCACAAACATCCAAAGTTCCTTAATTGCTTCTATACTACTTTTACTCATCCATCCTCACAAATAAGAAAATGGCGCCAAAAGTGAGTTTCAATGACTGAGATCATTTCCACCCAATGTAATAGAAAGAGAAGAGAAACAGTTGAGAGAGATATCTAGTGTAAGGAGGTGCAAGGAAGTCAATGGAAGCAATAGAAAGAGAAGAGAAACAGTTGAGAGAGATATCTAGTGTAACTTAGTGTAGTGGTAATGTCGTTTTAATAAACTTTTCCCTTCCAGTGTAATTTTTAACTTTCAAAAGTTAGATTAAGCTTTACCAGTGTATTAGTAACTTGTTTCATGTATTAATTTGAACTTTCTCAGTTGAAATCACATTTTGCCATTTTTAGTGAAAATTCAATGCTAGCTTCTTAGTTGTTAAAAGTTGTTGCTTTCTGTTTCTTTGGACTCATTTTAGCTTATCATTAAGATTTTATAAGCTTCAAAAGCATTTTAACCTGTTTTCCATTAGAATCTCAAAAAATAGCAAAAATAGCTCAAAAATAGTCCATAAATAAAAAAAATAGAAGAGAAGCAGATTGAAGCAAAGAGTATGGTTGATTTTGGATTGCTATGGTTGTAGAGTCTCATGGGAGGCATTAGGTTGTGAATTTGGTCCTTGGATACTTAGTTCTCAGCTTGGGACCTTTTGTAAGCAACTTTCTAATTTTTGGCATATTACTGTTCATTGTGCTTATACATGATTCATCTGTATTTTTATGTTTATTAAGTGTATTTGAGATGATTTGATAGCTTAATTGTTCATTGTAGTAGTTTTATAGTTTATTAACTCATATTTCATGATTTAGTTTGGTTAACTGTCTCATTGTGCATTGGATGATCCTGTGGTGCTTTGTTGTTCTTATTTGGGTTTCTATGTTCCATTGTGATTATTTGGTCAGTATATGAGTTAAATTTGTGGTTCAGTAGTTCAAATATTACACTTGCTTCTTTAATCAGTTCATATAGCTAGTATAAGGGGTGTTTGGTGTAGAGTAGATTTTTGTATTCAAGACTGATATAAGTGTTTAGCTTGACTCATATAGGGCATATGAGATGCATGTAGAGTAGTTAAACCTTAAAACTCATGGTCTTTTTATAAAATAGTCAAAATTCACTGTCATCTCAGATTTTTGCATTAAAACGCTCAGATTAGTTTGCATCATCATCACTCTAGGATAAGTAGTGTTTAATTTAGCCTAATCTAGTTCTATTTTGTTGTATCATCTCATTTTCAGTGGAATGGAAGCAATCAAAGTCCATTTTGGTCAAAACGCTCAAAAAATCAAAAGTCAAAATTCTTAGTAAAAAAAGTTTTTGAATAAACTTGTGATTTTTGTTGTGATCTCAATACTTGGTTTCTGAAATTGTGCTTTTAGGATATTGTTAGCTTGTTTCTTTTCTTGCTGCTAGTATTTTTCATAATTTTTAGATTGCTTATCTAAGTGCTTATTTTGAGCCCTTCTTAGGCTTGTTTTTTTACTGCTGCTGCTGTTGTGAGGCAGTGTATGCTGAGGTTTTTTTTGATTTTGCATGTTATTGTTGTTATCTTTGATATTTGTTGCTGTAATTGTTGTTGTTTATTATGTTTGTATAAGCTTTTATAAGCTTTTTTGCTTATTCAAGCTTATTTATGTTCTTATTGTTGTCTGCTGCATGTTTGTTTTTGTTCATGAATTGAGCTTGTTGTTGTTTGTATTAAGATAATCTTGCTTGATCTTGTAGTGGTTCATGCTCTTGTTGTTGTTTTAGTTGTTGTTGTTTATCCTTGTTATTTGATCAAGCTTATTTGAGCTTATTCTGAGCTTGAGTGGGCTTAGACCTCCTCCACCACCACCACTTTGGTGGTTGATTGTGGCCACCTCAGTGGGTCCCACTGACTCACTTTGGGTTCTCCCGACCTCCCTCCTGGCAAGCTTCAAGTTTTGACCAATAGTTTGACCTTAGACCCTGTGGACCCCACTTGAAATCACTCCAAAAGTGTGTCCCATTTCTGTTTCAGACTCCAAATAAGCAAGTGCTTATTTTGGTCTCTTGGCTTATTCAACTTGCTTATTTGAGTCAATTTAGCTTAAACTTGTCCAAGTAACTCAATTGAATCAGATTCCACCACTGTGGACCCCACTTAAGCTCATTTAGGCTTATTTCTCATTTTGGTCAATAAAAGTCAACTGTCGAACATTTTAGTGTCCAAATTGCTAAATTTTCTGAAAATGTTGTTTGTGTAAAAGTTGTTAGTTTTTAGTGTATAATCAAGTTTCAAAAATAAAATGAAAAAAATAATCATTTTTAAATTAAGTGATAGTTTCTATTTAATATAGTTTAATTTTTAATTTTTCTTTATACATTTTTTTTAAGTACCAATATGTTTTTATATTTTTCTTAATTTCTCAGTAACTGAAAGTATTTTTAGGAATTTTTCTAGATTTTTCACTTTTCATTTAGTATTTATTAGAATTTAAGTTAGTTTAATAAGTAATTATATAGTAATTAATTAATTAAAAATAGATAATTAGTGTTAAAAATAGATTTTCAGTTTTAAAATTAGTTTTATAATATTTTAGATTTTTCCAAATTAATTTTGCATTTTTCCAAGTTGTTTTCCTATTTATCTCATTTTTAGTTAATTTAAATTAGTAATTAAATCTTAATTAATTCATAATAATTAATTAAAAAGTCAAAAAAATATTTTTCTTTTTCTCAAAATTTTCTTTTATCATTAGGATTGTAAAAAACATGTTTTTCATCATCTAGGTGTTTGTAGATCTCTGTTTTCACTTTTATTTTTGTACGTAGACGTTTAATTAAAACATAAACGTACACTTTTAGAATTGTAAACGTTTCCCGGTTTCTAGTAATCATTTGTAGTGTTTGTTTACCATTTTCATTCATAATTTTGTAGTTTAAATCCAATCAATCTCTCTCACCAATCATCGTTTCATAAACGCTTGATCTCAGAATCGTTTTAAACACCATTTCACGCTTCGTCGGGACATAACGACCCGGGAAGAACTCCTATACTCCTCTTGGTTAGCGTTGTGCCCTGGATTGCTTGACTTAAGTTGACCAAATCCTTGGTCAGTTTTAGTTGGCTGTTCAGAGCCAATCAAATTTTGGCGCCGCTGCCGGGGAGGCGTGTCGCGTGTCTTAAACGTTTTGCAGTATCGTGTTTTTGAAACACAACTTGTGTATATCATCTACCCATTCTATATTTTCATATAAAACAAAAATAATTGTGAAGTCAATTCGTTTGACGGATCGATTGCCAAAAATATCATCTTTTCAAATTTCAAAATCATGTAAAACCCAAAAAGATTCTTCCTCCTATTTCTCATAATTCTTGCAGCTCTAAGGAATCTTAGAGTTCTTTTCTAGTGCATGCGCACTCGTTCTTCTAGGTCTACAAGCCCATTACGTGTGCTTGGCAGAATTCCTCGAAGACGACGTAGACGTTCTGCCCCCGCAGTCGAATCTGAGATTCGTACTGTTTCTTCCACTTCTGTCATTATGGCAGATCTTCCGATGAATGAGCTTCTCCAAGCACCCATCGAGGGTTACGGAGATGCCATTGTTGTTCCAGCCATCGTGGCTGACAGTTTTGAGCTCAAAACCGGGTTACTAAATCTTGTAACCCAAAGTCGATTCTATGGTTTTGAGCGGGACGATCCTCATGCTCATATTAGATGGTTTAACAAGATCACATCTACCATCAAATACAAGAATGTCCCATCTGAGGCAATCAAACTTCTTCTCTTCCCATTCTCCCTCAAGGGACAAGCCCGGATTTGGCTTGAAAAACAACCCCCTCGTTCTATTGAAACATGGGAGGATTTGGTTAAGAAATTTGTGAATGAATTCTATCCTCCTTCCAAGACCACGAGTCTTAAAAATGAGATCATCAAGTTCACTCAGAAATTTGATGAATCATTCAGTGAGTCGTGGGATCATTTCAAAGAATTGCTTCGCAAGTGTCCTCACCATGGTTTCTCCGAGTTAATGCAACTCGACACTTTCTACAATGGTGTGAGCCAAGCTGATCAGGATTCTCTTAATGACTTCGCGGGAGGTAATTTCCTGAGTAAGACTACAAAGGAAGCTTTAGCGATCATCGAGAACAAATCTAAGGTCCGCACTACACGAAGCAAACCGGTTGTTTCCCAAGTGAGTGTTGGTCCTTCTACTTCATCGCCCGTGAGTCAATCTAGCACCGATGCTAAGATTGACAAACTCATGGAAGCTATTCAAGCTTTGGTTCTCTCTAACCAAAAGAAAGTCTCTTTTCCACAAACTTCTTCTCCTGCTGAAGTTAAAAAAGTGGAAGTCTGTGTTACTTGTGGTGGCCCTCACGCATATTACAATTGTATGGCCACCGATGGTAACCCTTTTGAAGCTAATGCGATAGCTGGTCCTTCCAATCATGGAAGTAACCAATTTCGTCCTCCGATGGACCCGAACTATCGTCCCCACCACTACCCTGGACACCCCGGTTTTAATCAAAATGTTCAAAACCGTAACCAAAATGTCCAAAACCAAAACCGAATGAACCAAGGTTATCAAAACCACTGTAATTTCAATCAAGGTCATGGTTTCCACAATCAGAACCAAGGGTTCCAAAATCAAGGTTTCCAAAACCAAGGAAACTTTAACCG
>LBNU01010923.1:46314-60858 GCA_014162995.1 Artemisia annua | reverse complement strand
GTGAGTTGTTCCTGCACTTTAAAGGTAACATGTACTTGTAATGAAATTCAGGTTGAGAGAGAGTTAGCAATATCCAAAGATAGTGTATCAGAAACTGTGAGGTGGATATCATTTGGACCACGCGCCACCATAGTGAAATACGAGGCATATAACATCAATGGGTATACATTTCGTACGAAAAGTAATGATGGCATAGTTTACCAGAACAGTGGGGTTAGTGTTGAGGCAGCAGATATTCACATATCGAAGGAAGTTTCAACCACAAGAAAAGCATATTATTGATGAGTGTGTAAATACTCATCATTTTTCTATCATCTGAACTGCCAAAACATCCAAAAACACCAAATAATGCATCAAAATAGTGAAAATATTCCAAAAGTGTGTTTTATATGTCCTAGATGCAAAATGTTTGAAAACAAATGAAAAACGAACAAAGTTTGCACAATTGGCAGTTTCAGTCCCTCAACTTTCATAAATTGTCAAAACTAGTCCCTGGATATTTCAAAATATGTAAAATATCATAAAAGGTCCTTGGGGATTCATAAGTTGTCAAAACAAACCCTTTGAATATCAAAAAGCACAAATTTACAACTTTGGTCCCCCAAGTTTGAAAAATGTCAAAAATAGTCCTTGGTGAATTTAAAAAGTAAAAATAATCAAAAATAAACCTTGTACTATTCATCAATGACAAAACTGGTCCTTGTGGTAAAAATTTGAAAAATTACATGTTTGGTCCCTGAAGTTTCACAAGTTGGCAGATTTAGTCCCTGGAGGTGAAAAAAATGGAAAATAGCATCTATGGCCCCTATACTATTCACATATGGCAAGAATGGAACTTGTGAAAAGTTTGGAAAAATCACAAAACCAATCCCTCAAAAATCCAGAATTTACATAAATAGTCCTTGTGAAAATAACAAACCAAACGGATCCATTTATTTAATATAAACCCAAAATCCAAAACCATAAACCCAAACCCCGGCCCTTTTCTTTTTCTTTTTCTTTTCTCTGGCCCAACCAGTGTTTAAATGAATATAACCCCTTCCCCTTCTCCCTTCCCCGTTCACAACTCCACTCACACCCACCATCTCCACTTGCCAGCCATCACCTCACCTCCCACTTGTTCCACCGCCCAAACCACTCACCCCCATCACATCCACCTAACAAAACAACCACCATAAATGCCACCACCCCCAATTTGCAATCACAACAGTCCCAATTGCAATTTTTTAATTTGGCGCCAAAAATGCTTAAACGGCCAAGATTGATTTTGGTGATCCAATGGCTCAAGAAAGAAGTGGGAAATGCTCAGAGGGTCCCACTGAACCCTAATTTGCAGTATAAAAGACAGAGAGAAGGAAGAAGACAGTAGTAGATTTTTAATTTTAGTTTTCATTGTCGTTTTTACTAATTAGTCAATTTCAAGTGTATTTCTCAGTTCTAAGTAATGTACTAAGTGTTTTCATTGTAATTTAAACTCAGTTTCATCAATCAAATCCAGTTAACTTTTGAAATTCAGTTTATGCTCAACTTTGATCATAATTCAAATATAGTATGAATGTTGTTGTTTGTTGTTATTATGGATTGAATTAGATCACATAAGCTCCCAGAAAGCTTTTATAAGCTTTTAGAAACCTTAAAAAACAGTCTAAGATCAAAAATCAAAAATACCAAAAAAAATAAGAAAAATAAAGAAAAAATAAAAAAAAATGCAGGTGAAAGGTTGTAGATTGCTGGAGCACTGTGTATTTTGGATGGCAGTGGGTTAGAACTCCATGGGGAGTGATTAGGATTGGTTCTTGGTTCTTGGTTCTTGATGTAATCTTGGAATGCACTTTGTAAGCTAAATCCTCCATTTTTACTTTTCACTGTTCAACTGCTTATATGTTGATCTTTCTTGTTTGTTTGTGCTTGTTTGTTGTTTGTTAGTAATATTAGTATTTAATAACCTAGGCTTGTTATTTGGTTTTCATTATTTCTCACATTTCATATTTCACTGTCAAAAATAAGTTTATGTCATTCTGAGTTCTTGCTGTGATCATTTGCATCTTTGTGCTTAAATAAGTTTAATACATTATATTAAATCTTTGAGAAGCAACCTTAGGCCCTGATTACATCATTTGCTTAAAAAAATCACAAGTGAACATATTAAGGCAGTGTTTGGATTGACCAATTCCTCTGTGTGCATATGTTTTATGGTTGTTAGTTGTAGTTTACTCAAGCTTCTCTTGGTCATTTTAGCTCAGTTCAACCATAAAAACTTAGTACCCTTTGTGAAAAAGTCAAAACTCTTTTGATCCAATTAACTAGTTGTCACAGTTAGGATTTTTGAATCAAGCTTTCATCAGATCATTACATTAGTTAGTAACTTAGCTCAAGATAGTTTTATTTTAACTTATAACAACTTTACAAGTCATCTAGGATCTGTCAAAACTCACCAAAGTCAACTATTTGCAAAAATTAAAAAAGTCAAAAGTTGTTGTATCTGTCAAAATGAACAAGTGTTCCAGATCTTGCACAGGGTTAATTATGGATTAGGGATGAGAAATTCTTGTTGTTTCATGTAATTTGGTAGCTTGTTAACTTGTTTCAAAAAGAAAATTCCCAATTGAAAACCTTTTGCTCATAAAAAAGCCCCCTCAAAGTCACCCATTTAGCCTGTGAACCCCCCTGTACCCAGTGTGCATACCCAATTTCTCAAGCCTGCATTGTGTTCATTAGTCCACCATAGGTTTAGATTTTTGGCTCATTAGAAAGCCCATCTGGCCATATTGATGTATGCATGATTGTTTCTCCATTAGCAAATGATTTGCTAGGGCTGCACATAGTCTTTTGTTTGCTCAATAGTGGTACTGAGTAGTCTAGTGTTTTGATCCCTAGTGATTCTTGTTTCTGTGTAACTTTGTGCTATTGTGTTGTTTATTTCAAGTTGATCTGAGTTGTTTGAGATAACTTTTAACCATTTTACCCTTTGTGCTAATCTGTAAGCTAATTTGGCACTTAAGCTTTTTGTCCTGTGCACTTTTACTGTCTCAGCAATTGACCAATTTTCACAAAGACCTCTAGTGCTCATTACTTGACCAATCTCTGTGATTCTTGTTGAATTGTAATCTTTGCTAGGTTGTTTAGTAATAACAAGTTTTACTTTGGACTTTGGTTAAGTCTTGTGGTCCCCACAAGGGCTACAATTTCACCTTTTGGTCTTATTTGGTTCTGAGTCAAGTGGAATCTGGTAACTTGTTGATTTTGCTTGTTCTGTGAATGCTATTGTGGTTTTTGGTTTGTATTTAGTGTACTTAGCTTTTTTGAACTTCATTGGTACCTTAGCTTTGTCCATATAGCTTGTCACCAAAACTTTCCAAAGTCTAAAACTCAATATTGAACCTGTGAACAAAAATGGTGTCCAAATCCTTTGTTTTTAGGTTGTAAACTTAGTTGTTTTATAAAAGTTGTTCATTTCTAGTATTAAGACAGGTCTCAAAAAGAAAAATCCAAAAATCATCACTTTTTAATAAAAGTGATAGTTTCTATTTAATATTTTTAATTTTCATTTTCTCTTTTTAAATTTAGCTTAATAATATTCTGTTTTTATAATTTTCTAAATTAGTTTGTCACCTTAAGTAGTTGTAATAATTTTCTCAGAATTTTCTTTTTCAATTTAGTATTTATTAGATTTAATATTAGTTTATTTAGTAATTAATTAAAACTGTTAATTTAATTAAATCTGTATAAATTTTTTCTACAATAGTACTTTTTTATATTTTTCCTGTAATCCTTGCATGATTTTAAGTTTGTAGTAATTTTTCTAGAATTTTCACTGTTCATTTGGTAATTTTTAGATTTAATATTAATTAAAACAGTTTAATTAGAAAAACCAAAAAGAAAATAGTTTTAGTGTTTAAAATTAATCTCAGATATATTTTTATAATTTTTCTAGTTTGTATACATTGTTTAGAACCTGTAAAAATTATCTTTGTAATTTTCTCTTTTCATTTTCTAATTTTTCTCTTCTAAATAGTTTAATTAGATTTTAAGTATTAATTAAGTTTTTAATTTATAAAAAATCCACAAAAAGACAAAAATATTTCTTTGTAATTTTTATAAATACTTTAAGTCATTTTAGATTTTCNTATTTTGTTTTTATAATTTTTTAAATTAGTTTGTCACCTTAAGTATTTGTAGTAACTTTCTTAGAATTTTCTTTTTCTATTTAGTATTTATTAGATTTATATTAGTTTATTTAGTAATTAATTAAAACTGTTAATTAAATTAAATCTGTATAAATTTGTTCTACAGTAGTACGTTTTTATATTTTTCGTGTAATCCTTGCATGATTTTAAGTTTGTAGTAATTTTCTAGAATTTTCACTGTTCATTTGGTAATTTTTAGATTTAATATTAATTCAAACAGTTTAATTAGAAAAACCAAAAAGAAAATAGTTTTAGTGTTTAAAATTAATCTCAGATCTATTTTTATAATTTTTCTAGTTTGTATACATTGTTTAGAACCTGTAAAAAGTATCTTTGTAATTTTCTCTTTTCATTTTCTAATTTTTCTCTTCTAAATAGTTTAATTAGATTTTAAATATTAATTAAGTTTTTAATTTATAAAAAATCCACAAAAAGACAAAAATATTTCTTTTTAATTTTTATAAATACTTTAAGTCATTTTAGATTTTTAGAAAATAATTTTGTAATTTTCTAAGTTAAATTTGTAATAAAAGTCTTTTTAGGGATAGTTTAAATGGTTTTTAATTAAATTAAAATAGTTTATATTAAATAGTTAATATTAAATTAGTATAATATTAATAAAATATTTTCTTTTTTAGATTTTAATTTTATTTAAATTATAAGTTTCAAAATTTTCATTTTACACCCTTGAAGTTTGGAACTTGTCATTTTTAGCCCCTGTAGTTTAGAAGTTGTCACTTTTAGTCCCTGTACTTTGCTTAATTGCATTTTGTGTTATATATTTGTCATATCTGTTATTTTGCATTATCATTTTCAATTCCAAGCAATCAGTAGTGTAAAAATCAATCCAATTCTTATTCTGGTTACCATTCAAATTCACTCTTCCCATAAACGTTTTTCCAAATACAATTTCAACCTCGTTGGGACTTTAACGACCCGGGGAAACACTGTACTCTCCAGGATTTCATTGCATCTGGTCTTAAGCTTTCAGGGTTTATTTGTTACGGTTAGCCATTCACAAGTGGCTAGCTTGTGTGACAATACCTGTTGGTTCTGAGACCAGTCAGTCATGCAAAAGTATTCTATTTTGGTACGTCACACACATGTATATGAATTCTAGTCAAGTTGTAATTTCTTTTTTCTTTTGTTACAGGAGCTTATCGAAATGGCTGAGAAACGACCAAATATTGCACTTGGCGTTGTAGTTTCAATAATTATCATAGTCTTTAGCATCTCATTGAAGATGTTGTTTAGGAGGAAGAAACCAGTAAGTGCCAAATTGATCACTGTCCTATTAATGAAATCTTCATGTTTCATGTTTAGTACCCTTATACCAGTTATGTTTCTTACTAATTTTGATGTGCCAACAATAAACGCTAGAATCTGGCCCGCCAGTAAAAACTTGGGCTCTAATCTTGTCAATTAAGCCCAGTTAGTTTCAAAAACGATTTACAATTTTTTTACGTCTTTTTAATAACATATGTTTGGTTTGAATTTAGGGATAACAAGGGGTACGAACCCGTCGCGTTGCGACGGGGGCCTTTGTACTAGTGCGAGTTTGTACACATAGGAGAACAAATCTATGAAGTAAATGTGAAAAGTCGAGGCTAACAAAAGATTTGAAATATTCTATACCCACTTGGAAAATCGCAACAAAAACATATTGTTCGTATGATAGAATACCTTGTTTTAATTAACTAAAAAAAAACCCATAAACTTGTCTTTTTTACCTCGTTTAAGATTTTTAATTTGGCTAAGAATGTACTTAAACATTTTGCAAAATGATGGGCATAAGGTCTAAAGAATGTCGAAGAAGAAGAATTATTAAATATTGTACCATTTCTATCAATGGGATTTATAGACTCGTTAAATGACGCAGCTTTATTTTCTTTCGGGTATTGTAATGGTTTTTGATGATGCTTTAAAAATACCGGTTCAATATTTGGATGAATATGACTTTTCATTTAAGTTTTCTTTTTTAGCTTGTTAAGCCTCAGTTTTTATAAAAGAAATTTTAATGTTGTATTTTTCTTAATGTAATACATTTTTTTTTNTTGCTATCTTCTGAAAGTTAAAGACTGTTCTATACGTGTCGATAATATCGTTCATCGTCATCAATGGTGTTTCATGTTGATAGTGTAGAATATATTTATGAGACTATTGCACAACAAATTATATGGTATTTGACTTAAGTTTTGTAATAGATAGCTAATAAAGTAATACTATACGAATGAAAAGACAACAATGTCATACATTATCATGTTCACTTCCGTGTTCCTTTACATATGATATTAATCCCAACAAAACCATAAAATGATGCGTGAATCTTTCTATATCACTTATTATTTCAGCTCCTTTAAACAAACATCAAGTCACCATTAAAAAAAAAAAAAAAAAAAAAAAAAAAAAAAAAAAAAAAAAAAAAAAAAAAAAAAAAAAATTATAATATATATTCTGGCATAAAACCGGGCAGTGAACTTTTTACCGACCGGCCTAAGGAGCTTTTCAGCCTTGGTCTTTACAGACTGGGGTTGAAAAAGGATATGGAAAAATATCTAGGTCCAAATGAACAGTTAGTGATCTTACCATGTCGGGTCTAGGACTGTTTTTGTGCGCATACATGTTTGCTATTATATATGGACCCATAGTTACTTTATGTAAATTTAATTGAAGAAAAATGTTTGAAACAGGCAATGTTGAAGGTGAATGTGGAAGGAAAGAAGGATGGAGTGGCAGTGGCGAAGCTTGAAAATTTTCAGTGGGGGGTCGGGATCTAAATTTTTTTTTCCTAACGCTATTTTTCGGGTAATATGTTCGGGTCGGTGATTCGATTCGGGTCGGGTGAAAAATTAAATACTATTATTATATTAAAAAAAAGAAGTTAAATTAGTTTAAGCTAATTAAAATCCAAGGACCACAATAGCTAATTCATAGTCACAACCCTATATGAAGTTGACTTTGTTTTCAAAAATGAAGTTTAAGCTAATTAAAATCCAAGAACCAACACCAATTTCTAATTTCTGCCATATTGAACTTTCAACCCCAATTTCTAATTTCTACTTAAATCCCTAATTTCTACCAAATCCCTAAATAAAAGACAAGTAGATAGATCTAATCATTTAAAGACAAGTAGACAACAAACCTAATATGTGCGGACTGCGGAGGCTGGTCGCCGGTGGTCGGAGGTGGGCGCTGGCGGGACTGCAGGACAGCGGAGGAGCCAGAAGGACAGAAGGTTGGGAGGGTGTTTGGGATGATTATTTGGTTTGTTACTTTGTTAATTGTTATTGTTTGTGTTGGTTCAATGTTCCAGTTCTATTTTTTTTTTTCTTTTAGTGGGCCGGTTTTATTTTTTCCTTTCTTTTAGTGGGTTATATAAAAATAATGTAATGTATTTTAGTTTGGGTTATTNATATGTGCGGACTGCGGAGGCTGGTCGCCGGTGGTCGGAGGTGGGCGCTGGCGGGACTGCAGGACAGCGGAGGAGCCAGAAGGACAGAAGGTTGGGAGGGTGTTTGGGATGATTATTTGGTTTGTTACTTTGTTAATTGTTATTGTTTGTGTTGGTTCAATGTTCCAGTTCTATTTTTTTTTTTCTTTTAGTGGGCCGGTTTTATTTTTTCCTTTCTTTTAGTGGGTTATATAAAAATAATGTAATGTATTTTAGTTTGGGTTATTGGGTAGATGGGCTTATGTAAAATGTAATGGATCAATTTTATTGCTTAATATATAAAAAAAAATTTCACAATTAAAATGGGGGGTCGAAACCGAATATACTGAAATTTTTCTACACGAAAACTATATACCCCTTACATCGCAAAAAAAATTTCGGGGGGTCGGGCGCCCCCCTTGCCCCTTAATAGCTGCGCCACTGTGGAGTGGAGAAGAAGATGAGGAAAGCAATTGATGCAGACAAGAAAGAAAACAACACAACTAGTCCTCGTAAAAGAAATGCAAGGCGTGCCAACTGAGCTCGTATCAAGCATCTGCTCAAATTTTGGTAGAATGTAGGTGTTGCCTCTTATCATCAGTGTTGTCTAACTTGTGCTCTAAGAAATTGAAAAATGCATTTAGCATACATTAATTAATTAAGTTGGATTTTACACAATTTATTTGAATGGTACCACAATAAGAAATATTTAGGATCAGATTGCTCGAAGTGGAATCCTAAAAAAAAACACATCATCAATAGTCAAATGCTACACTTCAGACCCATCTACTTCAAAGTGAAGATATATTCGTGGTTTCGTACTCTTAAAAGTACATCACCGATTTGTAATCCGTGCAAAGATGTGGGATTATGTAATCTTAATAGAGATCTTCTTGTTAAAAGTTGTGTAGACAATGTTATATTTTTTAGTAGATTTGTGTCTTGTAACCTTTATTTGGGCTTGGATTTCTGGTGTTTATGGTGGGCTAAATGGGATATTGGTTGATTGTTGAAATTTTAAGGCTTTGAAGACTAAAGTATGTACTATTTTACTCGTAGTATTGTTGTGCTTGTTCGATTCTCTTAATGTTTAAAAGAGGTTGTTGTTACAAGAGGCAAGTTCGAAAGTACAGGTGAAGGTTATAAATTATGCACATGTTACATGACCTTTCTGGTCAGATTTTATTCTTTAATATATTGATTTCGAAGGTAGTTCGAGATAAGATTCTGGTTCTAAGTATCATATGGCTGCAAAGAGATGAAACTCACTCATTTATGATTTGTAGATGACATATTGGTTATTTTTCATGGTGATGTAAGCTCTGTAACAATTCTCAAGGAAGCTTTATTGAATAAGAGCACAATCTTCTTTGGTAAAGTTAAACCAATTGAGAAGCAAGGGATTTTGGACATTATGCCTTTTAAAGTTGGAAAATTCCCAAAAAAGTATCTTGGTGTTCCCCTAATTATGAAAAGGATGGGAGTCATGGAGTGTAAGCATTTACAGTAGACAAAGTGAAAACTAAAGTGTTGAATTGGAAAAAAACAAAGTGAAATAGAAGTACTCTTACATGCTTATGTATGTCTTATTTCTTTCTCAACTCTTTTTACAAAATAAATAACCATGGTCTAATTAAAATAACCATTTATCACAAATACACGACTTTTATATTTTGTTTTCGGATTGTTCCCAAATTTTAAGCAACACTTTTCTTTTTGGTGACGCTTTAGTGACAAATAATGATCCTTTAGCAACTTTTTTTTGGCATAAACGTCATTACAGAAGTCACTAAAACTTCACAATAAGATATAAAAAATGGAAAACAAAATACTCGCAAAGAAACTTAACTCAAATTTGCAATAAAATAGATAGTTTGATGAAATTGATTTATTGTTTCTTGTTATTTTGATTAATATCTTTGCCGGGGTTTAAGATTTCAGATGCAGTTAATAAAAGCAAATTTGTGACGTTCATACATACTAGTATAAGATCTTGTGGAAGATCTACAAATAAAAGTAAGAGTAAATTGCATTTTTGGTCCCTAAGGTTTGGCCAAATTGAAGGTTTGGTCCCTAAGGTTTCGAAAGTGCAACGGTAGTCCTCATTTTGAAGTTTTTGCTGCATATTTGGTCCCTGATCAACATCAAATGACCAAATTACCCTCGCCTTCTTCTTTTTCTATTTTCTTTTCAGTTTACTAACATAAATGGTCCATTTTTTTTTCAAATTTTTTTTTTTCCAAAAAAAATAATACAAAAAATTTTTTAAGAAAAAAATTTCTAAAAAATTTTATTTTTCTAATAACAAATTTCTTAAAAAATGGGGAAAAAATTCTATAAAAATTTCCTAAACAAATAATTGGAACAAAAAAATTCTAAATTTTTTTCGCATTGCCATTTTGCATTTAAATTTTTTTTTGAAAAATTTTTTTAGAATTTTTTTTTTCAAAATAATTTTTTTTAAAATTAATTATTTTAAAAAAAAATTCAGAAAAAATGTTTTAGAATTTTATTTTAGAAAACATATTTCTAGAAATTTTTTTTTTCTAAAAATAATTTTTTTCGAATAATTTTTTTAAGAAGAAAAGTTTTTTGACAAAAAAACTTTTTTTTGGAATTTTTTTCGGATTTTTGAAGAAAATTTTTATTAAAAAAAAGTTTCAGTCCTTAAAGAGTTAATTCTAAAATAGTTTTTTGATTTTTTTAGAAAATTTTTTATTTAAAATTTTTTTTTAGAATTTTTTTCGAAATCTTTTTCGCAATTTTTTAGAATTTTATTTTAGAAAAAAGAAAATTAGAAAATTTTTTTCTAAATTTTTTTTCCGAATTTTTTTTAGTAAAAAAAGTGTTTTGACAAAAAACTTTTTTATAGAATTTTTTCGGATTTTTTAAGAAAATTTTTATTAGAATACAATTTTTTTTAGAATTTTTTTTCTTAAAAAAAATTTTTGAATTATTTTTTGGAAAATTTTTTTTTCGAAAAAAAAACATGGACCATTTATATTAGAAAACTGTAAAGAAAATAGAAAAAGAAAAAAGCGAGGGTAATTTGGTCATTTGATGTTGATCAGGGACCAAACATGCAGCAAAAACTTCAAAATGAGGACCACTGTTGCATTTTCAAAACCTTAGGGACCAAACCTGCAATTTAGCCAAACCTTAGGGACCAAAAATGCAATTTACTTTTAAAGTAATTTGATCCTTTATTCTAAATAAAATTCTTTGTGACTTCTCTGTCACTAAAGTGACTCAATGTTGTATATAAATTCTCATTGAAGTCTATTTTTTTAAAACACTGATTAAACCTATCCAAGTGATATTGAGGTATATATATTATGATAAGAGTTCTCACCTATTGGTGATACATATATCCTTATTTGTCACTGCTTTGAATTTGCATCCATTTCTATGTTCTAACGCTATGTGATTATGCAGTAGTAAGCAGTTGGTGTGATGAATCCAGTAAGTAGAAATTCCACGTCCATCGATGAGGTGATTCCCATTAGCAAAGTGCACCTTGTTGACATTCCGAGTGCTTCACGTACTCCGTCAGCACAAGCACTGCCATTGAATCTACCTTGTCGCGATTTACTTGATGGTAAGCCCTTTTTTTCACTATAAATCTTACAAAGTTATTCTGGTATAAAATATAGGCAGAATTGCATATATATCACTTTCAAAGTGAATAATTGCATATATATAATTTGTACAAGTTTTTGATGCGCATAGTACAATGGTTTTTATGCATGCTTTGGATATATATGCAATTATGCATTTTCGGAAGGATATATACGCTAAAACCCCAAAAATATATTGGAATCATGTTTCATTTTTGTATCAACTTGTTTCTTATAACAACGGGCATTTAGCCTAATGGTACCAAAGGTGCCCCGCCAACCATAAGTTGCGGGTTCAAGTTCTGTGCGAACATGTATATGTGCGTCAGTATTTGCCATTTTCGACCAATATTTTGTTTTTCATACTAGGAAATTAAATGCAATCTCGCTTATCAAGTTTTCCTAGACACCGGAGAATGTTAGTGCTAAAACAAAAGGCTATTCGCACGATTTAAAAATATAAACAAACGGTCTTAATATACTCTGTAATATGGACAAGTACTAACTAACATGCAAAAAATAATTATTTTCACAAATATATTCCTATTAATTGAAAACATTCTCTTCCACTCTTCTTAAGTATATGGAAATAATATAATTGTTGTCAATTATGTTGATTCACCTTAGTCTTTTCATCAAAGTAACAACTTGAATATGGTCTTCATTGTGCATATCTCATGAAAGGCTGTGGATTTGAAACTCGATAACAATGGCATGTCAGCATGTGTGTAATTTATTTGTTTAGCCTTGTGTTTAAAATTTCTCATAGAGTAATCAGTTAATTACATCCACACGCGCATAGTTTATAATGATAATAATGTATGGGGTTTTATATCAAATAGGTTACCCAACTTTGCGTTTTTGTGCACCTAAGTTACCCAACTTTTTTTTTTGTTCAAATGGGTTACTGAACTATACGAGTTTGACATTTAGGTTACTCAAAACCGTAAATGTGTTCATCGAGATTACCCCGATGACCGGTAACCGGGAGATTTTGTTCGTCAGCTTTATCCTTATTTTTTAAAATGAATTATATTTTCGTCTGTATTTACATTTCGTCCGGTTTTTACGTTTTCATCTGTTTTTTTACGTTTTGTCTGTTTTTATCCATTCTTTACGGTTTTGTCCGTTTCTTGTTACGTTTTCGTCCGTTTTTTCACATTCTTGTCAGTTTTTACGTTCTCGTCCGTTTTTTAACGTTCTCGTCCATTTTTTTACGTTGTCGTCCGTTTTTTAACGTTCTCGTCCATTTTTTTTTGTTTTCGCCTGTTTTTTTACGTTTTTGTTCATTTTTATCTATTTCTTTACGCTTTTATCCGTTGTTTTACTTATTCGTCCGTTTTTTTACGTTTTTGTTTGTTTTTTACATTCTCGTCTGTTTTTTCGGTTCTAGTCTGTTTTTCGTTTTTGCCTGTTTTTTTACGTTTTTGTCCTTTTTTAACGTTTTCGTCCGTTTTTATCCTTTTCTATGCACTTTTGTCTTTTTTTTTTTTTTATATATTTTTGTCCATTTTTATCCGTTTTTATCCGTTTCTATACGCTTTGTCAGCTTTTTTACGTTTTCAAAGATTGTGAGCGGATAAATTGAACACCATATTTAGCGAATTAAGTGGATTTCGTTAGAATTTACACGTTTTTATATACATTTTTATATATGTTATTATAAAAACTTTCTTATCAAATGTTTTTATACACGTTATTATATACCTTTTTTATACGTTTTTATATAAGTTTTTATGATGTGGCGTTGAGGTGTTTGGTGAGTGAGGGTGTTTTTTTATGTGACTTATAAGGGTAGCCTAAATTAACAAAGTTCAATAACTTATTTGTATAAAACTTTAGTAACTTAGGTGAACAAATTCGCAAAGTTCAGTAACTTAAGTGAACAAATTCGCAAACTTCAGTAACTTATTTGTATAATTAAAAAATAAAACTCAGCTGCCAGCGTGGCATGCCACCGGTTATAACAAGTGCAAAATAGTTGGGTCACTATTTTGCCCGATAACGATAGTCCAGTAACCCATTTGTACAAAAAAAAAGTTGGGTAACTTAGGTGCAAAAAATGCAAAGTTGGGTAACCTATTTGATATAAAACCCTAATGTATGTGAGAAAGTATTTATTTTGACAAATATTTAGCTCTTTCTTGAATATCTTTCGCTCCTTTGTAAGTGTAACATTTCACTGAGACAGTTTTATTAATTTTTTTTTCTTTTAATTTGCATAATACTCCGTAAATCAAAGGGAAAAAACTTTTACCTAAGCACCTACCAAATCAATGGTCACATAAATTAAGTTGCTTGCAAGGGGATCATCTATTTTGTGACAAGTTAAAACGAATTCATGTAAATACCAACAATTTTTTGTTTTATATATTGATTCTTATCAGCAAAATAAACTGCGTCTTAAGAAAGATGTTTCGATGACGTTTCAAAGCTGCCATGTATTGTAGTTTTCGGGATAAGTCCATCTGCAACGAACATTCCCCAAATATTTCATTATCATACCTGAACCTAAAAAAAACACCGATATAACTGGCTCGATTTTAAACTTTGTTCTGATATCATATGTGTGCTGATGTGCCATTACTGAATATTGAATTAAAATAAGAACTTGACAAGTTTTAAATTGTTCCTTTGATGATGTGTAGATATAAAGGTGACAACAATATTGAAAGTTCATGTACGATAACAACACATTTGAAGTATATGTTGCAGTTAGATAAACTAACTTCATATTTATAATTAATAATAAAAATAACGTGGTGCCTAAGGTGACGTGGTATGTACAATTATTGATGACGTTAATTTCAATTAGAGAGGAAAAAAAATCTGCATATATGATATCAACACATATAGACTCAGTACATAGGGTAGATTGGTATTATTAAAACATTTAATAATTAGTTTCTATTAAAGAATTTACCCTTAGTTTGAACAAAGCCTTATGGATTAGTGCCTTAGATCATAAAACTACATGATTGTAAAAATGGTTCAGAACATACACAAATCACACGGATCTACACCCAACCAACCACCCCTTCGGTGTAATTTTATTAACAATACAATAAGATAAGTCCCAAACGGTGCTTACCAAACAAATACAAAGACAATGATTAATCCCTTTCAGAAAGGCACCAACCCAAAACCTCACAATACAAAAACACTCAACACTCAGAATCACCCAAATAAAGAGATTGGATGATCTTAATAAGACTATCCTAACACCAGATATCAAGAACGATATCTAAACAATAAGAGAACAATAAGAGAGAAAGTTATAACTGTGTGAAAGAGATAAGATCAACAACTA